>CBVK0100357136.1:0-12882 GCA_900067695.1 Picea abies
TGCTGAACCGCTCTTCCGATATCAACCCTCTCACCGCACACCATCTGTCCTCCACTCACTACTACCGCTCCTGTCACTACATGACACATGTCCTCCACTCACACTCTCGTCACCTCCTGCATATCTCTCTCTCCTTTTATTACATTTCACATGTCTTCCAACACTCGATACTATCCACCTTTTCGCATGTAATCCTCCTCTCACCACACACCAGTGATCAAAATTCCTCCAAGATCACATATCGTGACCATATCAATGACCACGATTAATTTAGATGCCACAACATGATTGGGCATTAAATTCCTCGAGTGGGATTAAATCTAAACCATGGTGTCATGGGGGAGCTACATGGCATCTTAGAGGGGATTTCAAGCCCAAAAGCGGTGTGGACCCAAACCACCCTCGATAACTCTCAAAATCACGTGCTTATATGACATCAGGTCACCACATCACCTCCACTCACCTCCACGTAATACAAATCCTCTCATGTAATCCCCTATTGGTCAATTTCCTCAGCATCCTCTTGCTCGCAACCAATCACGTCTCCCCCAATGAACAATTAGTCGACAACAGTGAAGTTGTTCAGGCACAAATGGAAGCTGACGGGTCAAAATGGAATGCGCTTAGCCACCAAAAGCTCTGTTACATACAGAGATCATGGAGATCATCCTAGGTCAAGGATCATTAGTTCTGAAACACTTCAGAAGACTACCTCTTCCTTGAGCATATAATGAAAATATATGCATAGACAACCAATTATCCTCCAGAGGCTGCAAATAGCTCGTAGGCATGCCATTAGTCGACACGAAATCATGTTCTGTCACTCCTAATTTTTCTGCCAATTATAGTTCATCCAATGCATGCATCAATTCAGTCTCAGAGATAGTAGCAGTTTCAGTTGTTCAGTTCCAAAATTATTTAGGTTGAATTAATAAGTGGTATTTTGTGTGTGATAAGAACCACTATTTTTTATCAAGTCCAGTGTGAAGCGCACATTGTTGTAATCCATGCAATGTTTTAGTTATGTTAATGGTTTGTTCTACAATTAGTTATCCATAGTTAGGTCCTAGTCCCAGATGGATGAGAACCTTTGCAACTCTGTTAAATATGCAGTGTTTGTATGTTTTAGGGGTTGGGAGTTTTTGAAAGGAAAGTAGAAGAAAAAGGAGTAGAACTTCTTAGTTAACTGCAAGGTTTTATACCTAGTGAATATACATTGATGAGAGTTGTGTTTCTTAGTCAAATCTTTATGTGTTGATTCTTATCTTGAATGCACATTTAGTGATGTGTGCAATGTATATTTCCTTATTATTTCAACTATTGTTTTAGTTTATCTTTTGTTGTTTATACAACCTGTTATACAACTATTTTTCAATGAAAGATCCACTATTTTGCAACTTGTTGAATGATTTGCATCTAGATATTTGTCTAGGTCTTGAGATATTATCTTAAGTCTTAGTTTCTGCGCAACAAGTGGTTCATTGAATTGCTTGTTGTCGATGCCTGTGTGTGTCTTTTCATACCCTCAATTGTCATTTAATACCCATACCATTAGCAAAGGAGATCCTACTTTTACACTATGTGTCCTACCCTGCCAGAGTACCATATTTGAAGACCTATCCTTAAGCTTACCAAAAAAATTGACGTATTAAAGAATAATCATTCCAAACTGATAGCTGGCCTAGCTTTTGCATTTAGCAGTCAGGTGTAGACCTTAGGACCAACATATTCTGGCACCGTTGTTGGGGAACAGAGTAATGAAATATCTTTCCCTAGGGGAATGACATTGATTTGCTCTAACATTTGATGGTTAACAAAGTTCAGACACAGATAGACTACCATATTTCACTTGGCGACTCCACTAAGTGAAATCTAAAGAAGATATATTGGCACCCAAAAAAGGATTCAACAGATCCAAATCTGAAGAAAACAAATCCAGGAAGGCTCATTATAACCCCTAGAAGGATACAATAGTCTCTGAGCCAGAAAGACAACTAAGAAAATCCATTGTAGCTCAGAGATATACTTCCCCCCTCAAGGGTAAAACTACACACCAAGAGAATATGTCTAATCATCATCACAAGAAACTTGAATTTGCTAGCCTCAAGAATCATAATTCCTAAGAAGCTCATAAATCTCCAACTCCCAATTCCACTTCAAAATTTAGTCCTTCATCCACTTGTGTATCTCCCATAGATCTTTAGATTCCTATTATTCAATCCATGGCCGTTAGCAGGATGGATGTCATAATTGCTGCCAGATATGCACCTGTAGTTATTCATGTAGGCTTACATGCCCTCCCAACCACAAATTACATGAAATATTTACCAAGATATAATGGGGAAGGTGATGTAACTGCTGAGGAACATCTGGTATCCTTCTATAGCTTTGTAGACAACTTTAAGATTGATTATGCAGATATGTGGATGAGGTTTTTTGTACAGAGTCTATATGGGGAAGTTTGAAAGTGGTTCATGGGTCTTCCTCCATCCCCCATTACAAATATTGAGGTGCTCGATGAAACTTTCATAAATAAATGGGAAGATAAGAGATATTACCTCTACTACATCACCGAGTTTGGTGCCCTAAAGAGAAATAATGGTGAATCTATTTTATATTTCACCAAAATATTCAATAAGATGTATGGTAGAATCCTAGATGAGATCAAACCAACTGAAGCCTCTGCCAAGATCACTTATGCCAATGCATTTGATGAAGAGTTATACCTCCTACTGAGAGAGAGAATATTAACCACACTACTGTCCATGCAGGAAGAATTCATTGAGGTTGAATCTAATATTAGTCATCAGACAAATTAAAGACCATATCTAATAAATATAAGAAAAAAAAAGAGAGGATTCACATACCTCCTCTAACTCAGCCACATCTGATCCAAAACTTGATGAAATGACCAAAAATTTGAAGGATATGAATTCTAAAATAGCTAAGATGAAGTGGGAATCTAAACATCGAAGCAAATCTTTTCAAGGGGATGGTAATAGAAATCAAAATCAGTTTAGAAGGCCTAATGATGCCCCTCAAATAATGCAGAGAGAAAGGAGAAATGCTGATGATCAAAGGGTAGTGCCTCCTTTTCAAAACAATCAAACAATGATGTTGTGAATGATAGTACAAACAGTGATGTTGTGAATGATAGTACAAACATTGATGTTGTGAATGATAATTCTGTTCTTTTCAATGAAATATATTACCATACCATCCATTTAACACAGCAAGAAGATGAGGTAGTACAACTATCAAATTGGTCTGACAATCAGACAAGGGAAGATGGAGTTATTCAAGGCCAACCCCAAAAGAAATATGATTTGATGATGAGAGAAGGTGCTCCAAAAGCCACTACCTTTGATAAAAACAAACAAGTTGAAGTCCCTCCTAATAAAAACCCAAGTAAAGGTATGTCATCTAAAACTCAGCCACCTCCCTCATCTAAACATGAAGCCCCTGAAATAAAGGAAGTTGATAGGCCACTAGCCTTTTTCAGCCTAGAACATGACTTTAGCAAGATCAAGATCCTTATTCCTTTGACATAATTGATGAATAATGAACCTTTCAAAAAGTCTATCATGAAATTTCTACAACCAACTTCTCCTAGTGTATCCTCTGATGCAATAAGCTTGCAGGATGAAAACCCAACCATTACTGTGGGTCCACACATTGAGGATGGATTTGATGCTTCTCATCCATTCTATATATCTTTGAATGTTCATGATAATATCCTGCAGAACTATGTTATGGACTCAGGATCCTCTCACAATGTCATGCCCAAAGTTGTTATGGAAGAGCTAGGCCTGGAGATCACCAAACCTTACTAGGACCTATACTCCTTTGATTCTAAGAAATTAAAATGTCTTGGATTGATAATGGATATGGTGGTTTCTTTGGCACAATTACCCATGAAGAGTGTAGTGATGGACATTGTGGTGGCTGAAATTCCCCCAAAGTTTGGTATGCTCTTATCCAAAACCTGGGATAAGAAGGTTGGGGGATCATTGCAAATGGACCTCACTTATTCCACCATCCAAGTGTTTGGAGGATAGCATAGAAGGCTATACAGAGAGGTAATATTAACCTACATTGTCAATGACCCAATTTATGTTGTTGAGGATGAGATTGGCTCATATGTATTTCATTTAAATGACGATGAACCTGAAATATCAGTTAGCAAATGTAAATATCAACCACTGATAGGTCAACAAAACAAAGTATGGAAGATGTATTTCAATGACTCTTCATCAAAGGAAGGATATGGTGTAGTTATACTCCTCATTTCCCCTATAGAAGAGGTAATCACACTCTCTTATAAGCTGGAATTTGAAACTACTAATAATATAGATGAATATGAAGCTCTGGTACTGGGATTGAGGGCTGCCAAAGACATGGCCATTGACTGTCTAGTAGTTTTTGGTGATTATGAGTTGATCATCAATCAAGCGAGGAACATATATTAAGCTAAGCAATTGAGGCTCAAGAAATATAAGAACGAGGTATGGGATTTGATCGATAATTTATTTCTAGCATTTAATTTTTCTTTCATTCCCAGAGAACAGAATCAGAAGGCAGATTCTCTAGCCTTAGCTTCCATCACTTTCAGGCTTCCCATTAGCACAAATATTAAATATCAGGTAGAAATCAGACATAGAACCACCATACCAGACAACATAAATCACTAGAAAGTCTTTAGTGATGATCTAGAGCTGCGAAGATTTCTACACACCAATGATGAATTCTCCAATATCTCAATTGATCAAGAAAGTCAACAAGGTGAAAATGAGGAATTAGAAGATCAACAAGCATCTCATCTGCTGAAGACAATAGTTGGTCATGATATTGTGGAGCTGAAAACCAATCACATTCCAAGAGGACTAGTTCCATTGGAAAGGTTGTTTGACAGTAATGATGTTTACAAAGAAGTTTCCATGAAGAATCAAGAAGAAGAGATAATAGATTGCAATATTGGGACCACTGAGAATCCAAAGATCATCAAGCTGTCCAAAGAAATAGTTGCAAAACAAAAGGGCAGGTATGTCAATCTCATAAAAAAGTTTGCTAATATTTTTGCATGGTCCACCAAGTCTTTTGTGTGTGCGTAGGAGATATCCATGTTCGAAAAATCCATTGAAAGCTCAATAATATTCTGCAGAAGATAGAAGCCAATCAGAGCAGACCATGTCAAACTCAAAATACACACAAACATCAAGCTAACATGATCGATGGTGAAGATCTGGTGTTAATGCGAGATTGACGGTTCCCATGGCATTTGGGGTTCCATAACGTGGAGAAAAGACTTTTTTTCGCAGAGTACCTAACTCCCGCGCTAATCCCTATAAGTGACACCCCCATCCTCAATATCAACGGTCCTCACACAACCTGTTATACAACTATTGTTTAGTGAAAGATCCACTATTTTTCAACCTATTGAATGATTTGAATCTAGATATTTGTCCAGGTCTTGAGATATTATCTTAAGCCTTAGTTTCTGCACAACAAGTGGTTCATTGCATTGCTTGTTGTTGTTGTCTATGTGTGTCTTTTCATACCCTCAATTGTCATTTAATACCCATACCATTAGAAAATGAGAACCTACTTTTACACTATGTGTCCTGCCCTGCCGAAGTACCATCTTTGAAAACATGTCCTTAAGCTTACCAACAAAACTAACGCATTAAAGAATAATCATTCCAAACTGATAGGTGTCCTAGCTTTTCGCTTTAGTAGTCAGGTGCAGACCTTAGGACCAACATCATGGATGGGTGAAATATTTCCTTCTTAAAGTCCTTGAGAGATATTTCCTCCCTAAAATCCTTAAGAGATATTTTCTCCCTAAATATCATTCAGATCCCTTTTTAGTGTATCTGATGAGTGATTCTCTCCATGGTGGTTAAGCCTCCTAATCCTATATAATGAGAGATATCCATGGATAAGGGGGTGGATATTTGAGGTATCAAACCTATGGTCTTGGGAGAAATATTTAGGATATCAAAACTATGATTTTGGGAGCTTTGTGCAAGCGATGGACAAGGAGGACTTCGGGAAGCTGTTGCAACTGCATCTATAGTTTGTAAGTATTTCTTTAAGAGTTGTCTTTAATATATTGCTTGGCCTATTTCCTTCTAACCTATGTCTCTTTACATATGGTTTTCTTATATATGGATTTGATTGGATTAATATTATAGAGTAGAGTAGGAGTTCTTTGTCTTGCTATCCATTGCATTGTAGGTGTCAAACAATGATAAGGAGCTCGGAGATCAAGATCAAGTTGGAGTGGTGAGGAAAAACATCAGAATAAGGTGCATCACACTTTATTCCTTCTCCTTATCTTTCTAATTAGTTAGTTATATTCAAAGGAATTTTAGTGTCCATTTGAACTTTTTTGTCTTCATATAGGGGTTTAGATTTGCCAATTTCTATTATGGGAAAATCCCCCTGTGGATAGGGGGATTTGTAAATATTTGTAAAGTGTTTTGGCCATCATTCTCTCTTTTGACATTATAGTTTAGAGGGAATGTTGTTACACATGAAATTCACACACCTAGGTACCTCGCCCTACATGTAGTAAGTCTCATATAAGTGTCTCATACACCTCGACACCACGCAATAACCTATGTCACAATCCCTAGTCAATGTGGAGGAGAGATATATTACATGAAGGCCAAAATACCAAGTACACATGAATTATTATTAATATTCATGAAAAATAAATTAATTAAGTGTGAGAATCCACCTCACATTTGGTTTACTATTTTTTAGGGAAGGTGGAGGATCTCATGGATGGATGAAATATTTCATCCTTAAAATACTTGAGAGAAATTTCCTCCCTAAAATCCTTAAGAAATATTTTCTCCCTAAAGATATTTTAGATCCCTTTTTATTGGATCTTATGAGTGATCCTCTCCATGGTGATTAAGCCTCCTAATCCTATATAATGAGGGATTTCCATGGAGAAGGGGGTGGAAATTTGAGGTATCAAACCTATGGTCTTGGGAGAAATATTTAGGATATCAAACCTATGATTTTGAGAGCTTTAACAAAGGAATGGACGAGGAGGACTTGAGGAAGCTTTTTGTTAGGGTCCTAACCCGCACATAGGTAGAGAAATATATTCAGATGTAATAAAGGTCAATATTAATAAGGCCTTTTAATAAAATAGAATAAGGTAGATGTAAGAAGACCTAATAGAATATTCCTTTTCTAGAAGGATCTTCCTCTAGATGCTTCTCTAGATAGACATATTTAGTATAAATAAGGGTCGAGGGTATGAAAACCCTAGCTTGGAGATTATTGTAACATAGCACTGCTCGACTAGAGGTTGCCCCCTTGAAGAGGCCCGTGAACATTGCTTTCTGAATCAAAGTGTTATTTCTGTTGATGTTCTTATATCATTTCTGTGTTATTGTGGAGATTATTTTGGTTATATTACTGTTATCCTACCATTTCTAGCATTTTATTTTTGTTCTACATACTTTTTATATCTGGTATATTACAAGTGGTATCAGAGCACTTTCCTTGGCATAAATTGTGGGAATGTTTTTTTTTAGGGTAGAGACATATTCTAGTGTCTTTAAGCCATAAAGATCTGTCATTACGCGCATAAACCCGCGGTTAAGGGATTCATACATGCAGGAAATACAAGTGGTTCTTAAGCGCACATCTGTTGGCCACCCTTGTAACCCCTGTTGGTACCCCTTTGAGTGGTAGCGCATCAGACAACACCTATGTACGGAATCGGCCTAAATTTCATGAAGCCCTCTTTAGATAAACTGATCGACCACTTGATTTCTATAGTGCCATCGAGAACAACACTCGAGAAGATACACTCTAGTACTTGGGTAGTTGGGTAGTACGGTTAAGGGTACGGTCTATCCTCCTTAGTTAGTGCCCTGAGATATTGGGCCAAGTACTATTGTTGGACCCCACACATATATCAGAGAGCTATAGCATAGGGCAAACCCTTGTCTATAGAACCCTTGAATACCTAACCCTTGGGGGACAGAAACATAAACAAATTAAAATAGACAAGATCTGTTGCCACGCAACTATGTTCGGGTTGCCAAATCACTACACTTTTCTTACTGGTTAAGCATTTGGGAATTTCATCGCTGCAGTATTCATCAGACTAGAGCATAAATCCGCAAGTGTAAAAAAAAAAAAGAAACAAAAAAAAACAAAACCAAGTCTGGAATTTTTTTTACCATTATTTAAGACCTATTCCATTGAATCCATCTCTTCGCCTTTATCACATTCATCCATATCATTTTTTAGAAAAATTTTTGACCCTGCCCACCCCTTTTCAGTTCACCCATCCTCATGGCCCATACCTGTAGCCAAGACCTGGAAGCGCGCTTCATCACCTTGCAATCTTGTTTCCTCAAGACCCAAAAAGAAGTGAAACAACTCAGTGCCACTATTGCCTCCATCGATACATCCATAAATACAACCATGCAGTCCTCAATGGAGGAATTTAAACAAGAACTGACCACCCAACTTGAATCTGTCTTTGCATCACTCTGCACCAAACTAAAGATCCCTATAGATGACCCTTTCTCTGATGCACCTCCAAAGACTGAAATTGAACATTCCTCCCATTCCCATACCTTTCAGTACCATCACTTTCAACGTGACCTACACCTTCCGTGGGTGGATGTGACCAAATTTGATGGCTCAGACCCCACTGGCTGGGTAACCCAAATGGAACATTATTTCTCTTTATACGGCATTACAGATGACTTGGCCAAACTCCAATATGGTGTGCTCCATCTAGATCAAGAACGTTGGCAATGGTGGCAATGGAGAAAAAATTCCCGTCAAGGGTATATTGATTGGACCCAATTTGTGACTGAGATTTATGAACGCTTTGACACTGACACCAACCATTTGGGCTGTTTGACAAAGTTGAAACAATCAAGAACAATAGAAGACTTCATATCTGCCTTTGAGCACTTGGATTTTTGAACAGAGGGCATGACTGATGCTTTCTTTCGAGAGTGTTTTATCAGTGGCCTCAAGGATGAGATTTGGGCCCATGTCCTCATGGCTCGACCTTCGAGTTGGGTGGAGGCTACTAAAAAATATAAAGAAGCACAACAGGTTGTATCCTCTCAAAATCGTAAACCCTCCTTTATCCCTCGCCCTAAACCTGTAAATCCCACTACTCCCTTTGCCCCATTAAAGATCCAAAAATTGACCAGGGCTAAAATGGATGAATGCCAACTCAAAGGTCTTTGGTATAATTGTGATGGCAAATATTTCTCGGGCCACAAGTGTTAGGAACAAAATATTTTTATGGCCATCTTTGAGGATATTTTAGAAGAGGATTTTGAAACTCCCCTTGTGTCTGAGTCACCTGAAATTACTGACATAACCCCTCCCTTAGATCCTCCAAAAGTGGAACCAATCATTTCCCTCAATTCTCTCACTGGCTTATCTGCTGACCAAACCCTCAAGTTAATCAGTTACATCAAGCATCAAAAGGTCATCATTCTGGTTGATAGTGGAAGCACCCATAACTTTATTCATCGCCGCATTGACCAAGAAACTCATTGCTACATCCATGCTGTCAACAATTTCCAAATAATGATTGCCAATGGTGGTTCCATGAAATGTGGAGGGCGTTGTGAAAATGTGTGTCTCCAAATCTGTGACTACCACTTAAAATCCCATATGTTTGCTATAGACATGGGTGGTTGTGACATTGTGTTGGGTGAAGACTGGCTAAGGACTTTAGGTCCCATTCTCATGGATTTTAAGGAATTAACCATGAAATTTGACCAAGAAGGTCACCAATAAAAATTCCAAGGCATCATTGTTGGTTCACTTGAGGTCATTAGTTCCCATCGCATGGAAAAGATTCTCAAGAAAGGTCATTCTGGTGTCATTGCCCAACTCCATGCCATACAAGCAACAGAGACACCCCCGGTGTCGCAAGACCTCCAATTCCTCCTTTCTAAACATCAAATGGTATTTTCCACTCCCCAAGGACTCCCTCCTTCCCGCGGTGTTCATGATAATTCCATTCCCCTTGTACCCGCAAGCCTTCCTCCCAATATCCGTCTGTATTGCCATCCCTTTTCACAAAAAAATGAAATTGAGAAAATGGTTCAGGAACTCCCTAATGCAGGCGTTATCCACCCAATTACGAGCTGTCACTCTTCTCCTGTAGTCATGGTCATAAAGAAAGAAGGTTCTTGGAGAATGTGTCCCGACTTCCATGCCCTCAACAAACTGACCATTGAAGACAAATTTCCCATTCTTGTCATTAATGACCTCCTGGATGAATTGAGTGGCGCCCAATTCTTTACTAAACTTGATCTTCGCTTGGGATATCACCAGATATATATGAAAGAGACATACATTCCCAATATGGCCTTTCAAACTCATGAGGGCCACTATGATTTTTTGGTCATGCCCTTTGGCTTGTGTAATTCCTCCTCCACCTTCCAAAGCCTCATGAATCATGTCTTTCGTCCCTTTCTCCATCATTTTGTCTTAGTTTTCTTTGATGATATCCTCATCTATAACAAAACCTGGACATACCATCTTACTCATGTGAATCGAATTCTCCATCTATTCTCTCAACACCAACTTTTCCTAAAACCGTCTAAATGTGATTTTGGTGCCTCAGAAGTAGAATACTTGGGTCATCTGGTTAGCAAGGATGGCGTCAGGGTGGATCTGAAAAATATTGAATCTATGCAAGACTGGCTGCACCCAAAGACTCTCAAAAGCTTGCATGGATTTCTGGGCTTAACAGGGTATTATCGCAAGTTTGTTAAGAATTATGGAAAGATTGCAGCACTCTCACTGCTCTCCTCAAAAAGAACTCTTTCACTTGGACTCCAGTCACTGCTCAAGATTTCCAAACCTTGAAGATGGCCATGTGCATCACTCTGGTTCTGGCCCTTCCTAATTTCACAAAGACCTTTGTGTTGGAATGTGATGCCTTAGTGAAAGGAATCAATGCTATCCTTATGCAAGAGGGTCGACCTTTGGCCTTCACCAACAAGAAACTATCTAAAAGGAATCTGGGCAAACCCATCTATGAAAAGGAAATGTTGGCTATTTTTCATGCCGTTGATCTGTGGCGCCCTTATCTCTTGGGGCAATATTTCCAAATTAAGACAAACCATCAAAGCCTCAAGTACTTTCTGGAACAACGCATTTCCTCCCTGGAGCAACAAAAATGGGTGACTAATCTCTTTGGATATGATTATGAGATCATCTACAAGAAAGTAAAAGACAATGTGGTGGCAGATGCACTGTCCCGAAAATATGAAGAAGAAGGATCCCTTTTTTCTCTTTCCTTCATTGTACCAGATTGGCTCCAAGCTGTTCGCCATGAATGGTTACAAGATCCCAAAAGTTCGCATCTGATCTAGTAATTTCATACCAATGCTCCATCTCCCCCAGGGTATTCTTGGCTCTAGGATGAGATTCGATACAAAGACCATTTGTATTTAAGTAAATAATAAAATCTTAAATCCATGGTACTTTCTGAGCTTCATGCTACACCCACAGTGGGGCACTTGAGGTTCACCAAAACCTATGACAGGGTCAAACGTTCTCTTTTCTGAGATGGTATGAAACAATACATCCATAATTTTGTTGCTGAATGTAATCTGTGTCAACACAACAAGGGAGAAAAAATCAAATCTCTAGGCACACTACAACCGCTTCCGATTCCACCTGCTATTTGGAAGGATATCTCTATGGACTTTATTACTGGCTTACCCAAATCGGGAAATAAATTAGTCATAATGGTGGTTGTGGATCGCCTTTCCAAGTATGCTCATTTCTTCACTCTTCAACACCCATTTACTGCATCCATGGTGGCTCAAATTTTCATGGACCAGGTCTTCAAGCTTCATGGCATGTCGCACTCTATTCTTTCTGATCGTGACCCAACTTTCACAAACAATTTTTGGCAAGAAATGTTCAAGCTATAGGGCACCCAATTGCATCTCAACACAACTTATCATCCCCAGACTAATGGTCAAATGGAAGTTGTCAACAAGTGTTTGGAAACATATTTGAGGTGTTTTTCCTCTGAAAAGAAAAATCAATGGGCTCAATGGTTACCCCTAGCTGAATCGTGGTACAACACTTCCTACCATACAACTACACACATGACTCCTTTTGAAGTGGTATATGGACTGAAGCCACCTTCAGTTCTCTCATACTTATTGGGTACCTCAAATGTCTAGGCAGTTGACCAAACACTTACAGTTCAAGAGGATATTCTCCATACCCTCAAAGAGAACTTGGTCATGGCACAAAATCACATGAAGCAACAAGCAGATCAAGGTCGCTCTAAACGCCAATTTTTAGAAGGGGATCAGGTGTTTCTGCAACTGCAACCATACAAGCAAACTTCCCTCAAGGCCGAGCATTGTTAGAAGCTAGCGCCCAAATTTTATGGTCCTTATACACTTCTCAAGCGTGTGGGACAAGTTGCCTATTAGTTAGCTCTGCCCATTCATTCGAGGCTACATCCTGTTTTTCATGTTCCATGCTTAAAGAAGGTGATTGGAACTACGTGCCAAATTCAAACCAACCTTCTCGAGTTAGCTGAAGAAGGATCCATTTGGCTACAGCCAGAAGCAGTTTTGGACCAGCGTGAGTGTCGTCTACGTCAGATAACCATCAAGGAAGTGCTAGTCTAGTGGAAAGATACAACTCCAGCAGATGCCACTTGGGAACCAGCTACCATTCTACACAAGCCTTGAGGACAAGGCTGTTTTTAAGGGGGAAGACATATTAGGGTCCTAACCTACACATAGGTAGAGCAATATATTTGGATGTAATAAAGGTCAATATTAATAAGGCCTTTCAATAAAATAGAATAAGGCGGATGTAAGAAGACCTAAT
>CBVK0100357137.1:0-12882 GCA_900067695.1 Picea abies
TTCCGATCTCACCTTTACAATATCAGGGGAAACACGAGTTTCAAAAATTTCTCCCTCCAAATGAAGACTAGAAGGGGGAAGTTCAACATGAAATCTTTCAAAATATAAACTTCTAGAAACTCCAACAGATGGTAGAAAAGGAGAATTGGATACAACTACTGGAGTTTTAAAAGAAGAATCATGTAAATTACCGAAATCACCTGATACAACAGCTTGAAGTCCTTCTTGAGTGGTATTTCCTTTCTTGATAATCTTCTTTGGGTCAGCTTCAGTTGTTTCCAAAGGTAGTTGTGGAGTAGACCTCGTGTGTTTTCCTTTGGGAGCCACAACTAAAACAATGGAGTCTCTAGGTGCAAGTTGCAATCTTCAAGGTACTGATTTCTGATGCACCTTCAGAATCGTAATATCTTTGTCGTTTAATCCCATGGACATGTCTTCAATTTGTTCCCCGACAACGATGCCAATATTGTTGGCACTGAGAGTCACCCTCATATTGCAGGAGGATAATCCTAGTACCCATCAAAATGTTTATGGAGGTAGGTTTATGAGTGGAGGTCAAATAGACAAAGCTCATCATAAGAATGTTTTAACATAGAAAACCGGACTAGCAATGCATAAGCAAATGAGGTTCTCATTAACTTTTGTTGGCCCTCGACCAAGTTTTGTGGAAACGTTGGTCATGTTTGACCATTTTTGGGACTTCGATAGGTTGGTCGAAGATGAAGTGCCCAGGCGAAGCAAAGATCATGCAATCTCGCCCTTTTTGTGAGCTTTTTGGGTTTTAGGGTTTATGCAATGGGTATGGGATGTTGGCCCATGGGTTTTTCCCATGTTTAGGCCCTTTGGTAATGTATAAATAAGTAGCTAGGCGATGTAAGAAGAGATACTTAGAAAGTCAATGGCTTAGTGCTAGTATTAGCTATGTGCAAGAAGATGTGTTAAGGCTTGCAGAGCTAAGTGCAACTGTTTTGTAAGTACTTTGTGCACAAACTGTGTAAGGCTTTGTGCTTGATCTAACTCGGGAAAGGAGGATCTAGAGAGGTGCGCGCAAATATCTTGTCCTATGTGGAGTTGGCTTTGTGGCTTGGTGTTGTAAGGATATTGGAGAGACTAATAAAGAAGAGAAGAAGAGTTGGTGGACATAGCCCCACACTGGGGTGAATCGCGTATATCCTGTGTTATTGTGCTTTATGCAATGTTGTTTATGGTGGTTATGTATTTATCTTCTTAGTGCACTGATATTGATGTGTAATAGATAGATCTACTGATGCTTAGTTATTTAGGTATGAATGAATGTTATATCTTCTCGGATGTTATGTATTGAATGGTTAGATGTACTTAGATCTTGATTAATACTGCGTTGTTCTGTAATCAGGGTTTAACCTGCGATGTGAATAAGGGTTAAATAATAATGAATGTTAATTGATAAGTTCTTTATTAAGTATTGTGATCACAGATCTGTGTCCCAACTATTTTGCAGACACATGAGTCCTACAACCCCCCCTGCCTCTACCTCGGGTGAGACTTCATCTGCTTCGCAGGTGTTGCCGAAAGGGTCAGTAGTTAGGGTTTTATTGGTGCGCTGTTGAAGCGTTGAACCCTAGTTCTACCCTTGTGACAACAACTTAAGTCAATGGTTTAAGGTTAAAGGTGAGAAGGAGGAAGACTTAGTGAGGAAAGTGGACAAGTCTGCCATAAGCACCCGACCTTCAAGCAGCTTGGTGCAGAAGAACTTAGGCACAAGAGCACTCTTAAACTTGAGTTTAGAATTCTTAAACATATCACAATAGCATTATAATCAAACCTCCATTAAAATACAACCACAACACCTCGTCTGGATCATCCATGCACGAGCATTTCAACATAAGAGGAAACAAGACAACGAAAGAAAATACTGAAACAGTTCATAGCAGCATTATAATCAAACCTTCGTTACAATGCAACTACAACATCTCGTTTGGATCATCCATGCACGAGTGTTTCAGCACAATAGGAAACAAGATAGTGAAAGAAACTGACTTCTATTAATGAGAAAGTCTCAGGTCTCATACATAACCAAAGAACAACTTTGCGATCAAACTATTACAAAATAGGGAGCTCTGCTCAACCATCCCCCCTTCAAAAATTCTTAAACTGATCTATTTATACTCAGATCAGTGGACAACCGCTAGGAGAGTTGTTTGGCCATCCCATCCAAGGCTCTTCATCTGTGCATCCTTCTATCAGACTATGTGTGTATCCTTTTTTTAGACGCAAGCTCAGATCAACATGGGCCTGCAGGAAAAACCGTCCATCGTGGTACCTCGGGCTGACATTTTTGTCTCCATGACCAGACCCTCCATGCCTTCTAATTATGGAGTGAACCCGTGTTTCAACTATCGGTCCTTGTTCATTAACTGATTTCTCCTCAAGATCGTGGCAAGGCTTGACAACTAGGGGGCGACCACGTGCTACTATTGTATTCAACGTTGAATGAGCACGTGATTTCGAGGCCGTCGAAAGCAATTTGGACCCACACTGCTTTTGGGCTCGAAACTCACCACCTTCCACCACGTAGATCTCCCACAATACCATGGTTTAGATTTTGGCCCGCTCAAGGATTTTAACGCTTGATCATGTTGCGACGTCGAAATGAAGCATGGTCATTGATTTGAACGGCCCTAGGATCTCTATCGTTGAAACATGAACTTGCCCACTGCTTGTATTTCGGCCCAAATGGACTGCCTTTGACCGCTACGCTTCGTGCTCATGGATATCACCTGTATCAACAAAGGACTTGGACAACTTGCTGTGAACTCAGGAAAACTAGATGACCAATCCTTTGAACCCAAATCCTGATAATTTTTTATCCTTCAAGAGAAACGTAAAAAATTTGGGCCGAGACTCAGTCAAGTGAGACACCAAGGGAAACCATGTCCTTAAACAAAAGGGAAATCAAATTTACTAGTCAGAAGGGAAAAATTCTAGGACTGGCATACGAAAAAGAAAGAGAGGAGGAAAGGGTGCAGACTTAGGTATTAACAACAATTATAGGCAACCCTTGACAACTTCACATGATAACAAATTCTACCGTCAGATCTACGACCTTATAATGAACGGTCCAAATTTACTATGAAATTACAATATACATTTACAAGGAAAATTTTCCTTTGGGGGCTTCGCCCCTGGACTCCCCAACTAGGGGGATAGAACCCCCAGACCCCACAGAGGGGGTAACCCCCCCTACACTCCACCGCGTGGAGGAGTGTACATTCTTCCGGGGTGTAAAGTCTTCATGGGATATAAAGACGGCTGAAAACAAAGACATCTGAATCAGGAAGATAATCAGGCTCCACAACCAACAGGGATGTCCATGTTGAGTGAGAATTTCACCGACAACATAGTCTGAAGCATATGTCTCAATCTCAAACGACTGGTGTAGGTCGATAATGAGAGCACTGGGGATGAGAAAAAGAGATGCTTCAAATCATCGATTTTTTTTTTGTTTTGATTGGCCCCACACAATTTTTTCCTTGCCACCACCCCTGGTCACTTGGCTAAGGGCCCATGCAATGTGGGATAATCCCAACATGAACCTATAATAAAAATTGGCAAGGCCTAAGAACCTTTAGAGCTCAGTGAGTGTGGTCGGGGCTGGTCAATCTT
Organism: Picea abies; assembly: GCA_900067695.1. Lineage (NCBI taxonomy): Eukaryota > Viridiplantae > Streptophyta > Pinopsida > Pinales > Pinaceae > Picea > Picea abies. Next base: position 3,646 of record CBVK0100357137.1, read on the forward strand.
GGATGACTTGGATTTTGGTTGGATCGACATGCAGTCGATTATCATGAACAATGTAACATAGGTACTAGACCTTGTTCATGTCGAAGGAACATTTTTCCAAATTTTCATATAGCTTGTGTTGCCATAGAGTGTGCAAAACCTATTGAATATGCTGCAAGTTTTCCACCCAATTCTTGTTGAAGATGAGGATGTCATCCAAATACACTACCACAAAAGAATTGGTGAAAGTTCACAAGATATCATCCATCATCCTCATGAAATTTGTTGGGGCATTTGTCAAGCCAAAGGGCATGACCAACCATTCAAAAAGACCTTCTTTGGACTTGAAGGAAATATTCCATACATCGGTCTGCTCTATTGGGACCTGGTGGTAGCCGGACTTCAGATCAATCTTAGTGAAGTATTTGGTCCCCTTGAGTTGTTCAAGGGGATCATCAATTTTAGGGAATTGGGTATCAGTTCCTAACTGTGATTTTATTTAGGACCCGTTAATCAATGTAGAGTCGCTAGGACCTGTCTTTCTTCTACACAAGCACGATTAGGCTCCCACAAGATGATGAGCTTGTGCAGATGTGACACTTTTCGAGCAACTCTTGGATTTGATTTCCTCATTTTTTGACAGAGAGCAGAGATAGACTAGCCCATTAGGTAGTAATTCATTGGGCGTCAGATCGATTGAGTGCTTGACCTGACAGTGCAGAGGTACCCCAGTGGGTGAGGAGAAGATGTCTTTGTATTCTTCCACGACCTTATCCACTTTCTTTTGCTGCATTGAGAGACCTGTCACGGAGGCCATGGATGTGTCTACAACCTTCTGCTCACTCTAAGCGTGAATCACGAAGAAGACAAACTTCTCGGTCTAAGAGATGACCTTCCTACATTGCTTTGCATAGATCAAGGAAATCACGGTAGATGGGACTAACTCTAGTATCCTGTATAATTTTTTGTCCAAAGTAATAGTAACACTATGAGGCCTAGACTCATATATAGCATGTCATTTCCATAAATAAGGTTGGCATAAAAGAACATCACAAACTTCAAGGGGGGAGACATCACACAATACCTCATCTTTGAAGGTCTTGATTTCATAGGCTAGGGGACATTGTTCTCTAACGAGAAGATCGTTCCCTTGGCAGAGCTATTCGATGGTGTACTACTGCAGTTGTGGTGATGTCAGCAGAGAAAACCACTTAATGAAATATATTGAGATGAGGTTCTTCTGGCTATTGCTATCGATGATGAAGTGAAACGGAGTACCCTTCACCCACATATGTGAATGAAAGAGGTGCTCACCTTCCTCTGGATCATTAGGTTCATCGAGCTCGACCTTGGTGGTGGTAGCAACAATGGCACTGGGTTCTGCATCAATGATCTATCTCTTCTTTTTTTGGTTCTGACTTAGAGTCAGAGTCTGCATCTGATTTAGAGGCTTTCACCTCAGCCACTAATTAATTTTCTAAGCGACATTCAACGATGTTATGCCAGGGGATCTTATGGAACTCACACCATTTCGCAGTGTCTTTCTTTTACTTTCCATTGTCCTTCTTTGTTTGCGGCTTGGATTGGTTGTCCTAAGGATTCTCATCCTTGCTCTACCCTTTTTTCTATGAGTTGGGGATGTCTTTTCCATGCTTCTGTTATGAGGGGTTTGCAGACCCAAACTATCACATCATCTGTTTAAGCTTCTACTTGATTTTGACAGCATATTTGTAGGTCGCGCCCAAGGAAGAAATGTCTAGAAACTCCATTTCTGTATGGATGTATCTATGTACACTGTCACAGTACTTGAGTACTAGATGTCGCTCAGAGTCTTTGATACATAGTTTGGTGCGCAAGGTATGGAAGATATTGGTGAACTATGGCATTCTTTGGTCCCTTTCCTGTCGAAGTGTGGTCCATGTTGTATGTAAGTCATCATAACTTCGAACAAGTTAATATTGTTCCTTAATATCATCTCTGAAGGAACCCCAAGTGGGTGCAACTACAAATAATGTAGATCCCTCTATTTCCTTTTTCTCACAGAAAGTCTCCCACCAATCTTTGACATGGGGGACAACCTTGAGGAGGGAAAATGTTATCTTTTCTCTATCAGAAAATTTGTGGATAGAAAAATACCCTTCTAAAAGGTTTAACCATTTATCTACAACATCCACATCTATTTGACCTTCAAATATAGGAATATCAAAATTGATCTGTACCTTGAAGGGGGTGGGGCCTCCGCTTGAGGTAAATGCATCGCTTGTCGGTAGTCGTCGAAGGATTTGTGCAAAGTTATCCATCATCTCATTCATTTATCACTCGAGGGATTCCTCGAGAAACATTTTGAAATGATCTCTTATCCCATCGTCTTTCCTTTCTCCTGCCATAAAAGGTTGTTTGGGCATGTGAGAGCAGTTGTCCTCAAGAGAAACAATCTCAAGACCCAACTCTCTATACCCTGACTTCGTTGAGGACATGCACTAAAAATGACAAGGATCATATTGCTCTGATACCACTGATAAGGATTTATGAGCAGAATGAAATGAAAACACAGATCTATAATATTAACATAGAGACACAGTGAATAATAGCAAAGATATAGTAAAACTTGTCTTCTATCAAATAAGAAATATGTTGAAACTAGAAAATGCAGACTAAAACAAGCTTGCTAGAATGGTAGCCTCTTATCTTTGAGAAGAGATGTGACGACTATGCTCATTTGCAATAATATGAGTACAATGAGGCTACAAAGGCATTTTTACATCAAACATGAATTCCAAAACCCTAGACATAAAAATACGTAACCCTTGGAGATGAAGCGCCAAAATTCACGTGGGCCCCATTGGGGTAGGTTGGTACATCAACTTCCCAGGGTCGTAACTTTTGCATATGATCTCCATTTTAGGCATACGATAGCCCATTGGAAAGGTCTATCCAAGGACTACACATTATGCCATCACACTTTTAATTTATGTGCAGTGTGACTGCGACGAGCCCAAAAATTGTTGTTTAGGGCCTCAAAATGGCCCCAAAAGTTTAGGACCCAAAAATCTAGAAAAAAACAACCAAGATGAAATCTGTATGTGAGCCAGTTGGAATAGGTGGGTGGCCACTGATATCCACCTGGATCACTGATACTTCAATAAATCCATTTTATCCATTTCTCAACACACATTGGAATCTTCACTTACGAGTTTTAGATCTTGATTCACTGAGTTAACTCATACAAAACCCCCTCTTGAATTCCCAACATGAATTCGACCTTACTCTGTTAGTATAGAGTCTCCCTCTGGCTTGTCTCACAAATAGAATTATTATGCACAAAATTCTTCCCCTTACCTATTTGTCTCGAATCCTCTATAGGATTTACCTTCCTAATATGAAATATTTATCCTAATCTATTATCGATTCAGATACACACACACACAAACTGGAATTCATCAATTAAATATACACAGAGACAATATAAAATGACATGAAATTATATTTCATTCATTCAACTATGTACATATAATTATACTAAAAAAACGTGTTCTAATCTTCTCTATTCTCTTGGCCTGATTCATCTTTCATTTGGCCATGCGATGCCCTTAGGCTTACAACACATATAAACAAGACAATACATGAATCTATTGTTAGATCCTAATCTATCTCCTAATCAATGTCCTAATCAATCTTCTAGAATCTCTTAGATCCTACAATCTCTCCAAGATTTCTTCCTACAATCTCTCATGAAAGAGTCTTATTGGAATTATTCCTGTAAGTGTAGATTTGATTACATCTTCTCAACTAATTCTATTTTATTCAAACATCCTAAACTAAGACTTATGCATGACTCATCTAGTTCTATAACTCATAAAATATATCAACTTGGAAAATACAATTTATTTACATAGAAGAATATGAATTCTTCTCAAAAGTCAAGACCCCTTCTTGAAGCTTTGTCCTTCAAAGAATTAATGGCTTGGAATCTCTAATGCTCTTGCATCAGACTCCCAAGGTAGAAAGTTTTATGGCCTCCTGGTCATAAGCCTTTGATGTGCCAATCCTCTTGGATTCCAAACTTTGTACTGTAGTTGGTCATCTATTTCATTATTTTATCGTTCAATTGCCTTTGTTTTCATTACCTTCATCTCTCCGGGTTTCCAAACCTTGTTTTGCAACCTTCCGTTAATTTTTTGGATGAACTCTTGTACAATCATTTTCCTCCTACTTTTGAATGCCCTTCTTACATTAGTATGCACTCTCTCTTGTACATTCATCATAATTTTCTATAACCTCTCTATTTCAACATCCAATCTAGATTTCAATTGAAATCCATTGTTGCTCCTCTCTTAACTGCATACGAATTTCAAAATTCTTATCCTGCTCCTCCTCCTCAACATACATCATCTCATAAATTCTCAAGACATATGAATGTCTTCTCCCTTGGTGTCTTATAACATAAATATTGTTGTCTTCTTACCGAAATGTGTTGTTGCTACTCACCAACCATTGCATCTTCTTCTCCTTTGTATCATTGTTGTATGACATTCTGATTTGTCCCTCAAAATCAATTGAGTCTATTTTTTTTTTGTAGTTTTCATCACCTATATCTCTTGCTATCCATTTCTCCAAAAAACCCATTTCGTTCTCAAAATTTTCAAACATTAAATCTAAATGTTCTACTTGAGGTTTTGTCTCATTTATAAGAAATAGCTTGGATTCTATTTCTTTAATACAATCTCATATTCATCTTTATTTTCTATGCATATGTCCTCATAATTAACTTGTAAATTAAAATTTACCTCAGTTTCCTCAAATGTTGTAAACATATCCTCATGGCTAGGAATTCGTGAACATTTCTCCTCTCCTGTTGTAGTCTCTTGTTTAGACTCAGATCCTTTTAGCAACAAATTTTCCAACAACATAATTTCTTCATCACATTTCATGAGCATTGCATCTGAATGCTTCACTTCATCTTTCATTTGGTTGTTTGTATTAGCCAATTCCATTCTGCTTTCTGCTCTAATAGATTTCTAATTTTTTTCTCCAATAATTGCATTACAAAATTGTGTATGAGTCACCATTTTTCATTTATGAGACAGCATTGCCTCATTTTCCTCTAAAACATAATTTTGGTTATGTCTCTCTTCTCCTTTTGTGACAGTTATAGATGGTTGTCCATCTTCATCTCTCTTGTGACCATCATACACACATTGTTAGCTTGAAAAAAATAAGGCTCTCTGGCCTCATTTGACGTTTCAGTCATCAAATCCTTATGATGCTTTGAACTTTCCAGATAGTTCAAGAGATTCTCAACAGATTTCTTATAAACATCCTCCCGAATCAATGATTCTTCCCTTGGTTCACAAAAGTGAAATCCTCCTTCAATAGTCAACCTCTTCTTAAGCTCAACTCCTTTGAGCTTCTCTTTCCTCCAGTGAGTATTCATCCTATGTTTCAGTTCCACCTCCAACAAATTCCATTTCACTCTCTTTTGTAGAGTCCATCTATATTCATGGTCTTTCTCACTCTCTTGTAGCAATTCCATCATTGATCCAGATTTATGAGCGGAATGAAAGGAATAACAAACTGAATACAATAACACAAAGATATGGAGAACAACAAAAGATATCTAATGAACAATAACTTCTATTGAATAAATAAAATAGCTTGAAACTGTAAAACTGCAGAACTGAAAACAACATGCTTAAATGGTGGTAGCTATCTCTGAGAAGAGATGTGGATTTTATGCGCATGCATATGAGAAGAATGATTACAATGAGGCTCCAGAGGCCTTTTTAACATTACTCATGAATTCCAAAACCCTAGACATCCAAAAAGATAACCCTAGGAGATGAAACACCAAAAGTCATGTGGGCCCCGATGGGGAAGTTTGTACCTCAACTTCCTAGGGTCGTAACTTTTTCATACAACCTCCGTTTTAGGCGTGTGATAGCCTATTGTGAAGGTCTTTTCGAGAATTACACATTATGTTGTCAAACTCTAATTCAACTTGCAGTTTGGCCGTGGCAAGCCAAAAAAATGTTGTTTAGGGCCCCAAAATGACCCTGGAAGTACAAAAAGATGTACTGACATGAAAAATTTGAAAATAAGCTAGTTGGATTAGCTGGGCGACCACCAATATCCACTTGGAAGCTGTGTAGGGATTCAGACAACCCCGGAAGTGTAGAACCCACAATTACAAAGAATTACAAAAGAACATGTTGAACTAACAATTGTCAAGAGGAGCCAATTGGAATATGTGGGTGGCCAACAATATCCACCTGGATCAATCATCACATCTAGCTGTACTTTCATTGCAATTATTTCTCTATCAAGTTTATCACTACTTGATTTCCTATGGCTTACCTTAGAATCTTTCTTATGACCATTAGTAGTCATATTCATGTTTCCTCTATGAGTTTCCTCTCGCTCATCATGAGCAACAACCAAGCCTCTATAACATGTTGACTCCATCAACCTATCACCAAATACCTTATTAAGCTTCTCCATGGCCTAGTCTCCTTTGGTATTTCTCTTGATTCCTTTCTCTAGAACCTTCTCTTGAGCACTCCTTGCTCCTCTAGCTTCTGCAATCATCTCGCTCAACTCTTGTTTCCAACTTTATGCAGGAATAGGTTCTTTGGCACAAGTTTTCAAGAACTTCAATTGTTCTTGGTTACATTCTACGTGTTGTAATCATCTCTACCTTTGCTACTTGTAATCAATAATTTACTTCACAAATTTATTGAAAACAAAAGACCAAATTTACCTATGTGTTCAACTTCATGTGAATTTGCACATTGTTGATGTAGTTTCATTTATCATTATGTAGACTATATTGTTGCAGTATTCCACTATTCTTCCACATTCTAAGAACATTCTTCCTTCAGATTTAATTATGATTGCAAATCTATTCTACTTCCAACCAAGTAGATTTCCCCGTCATCATTTGACTTAATTTGGGTGTTTTTTCGATCAGGGTTGAATGATCTTTGACGCAGGTTCTAATGGTGACTTCCCTTTCGGGGTATTCCAGTTTGCATACAAGGGTGATTTACCCTCCAATGCATATCAATTGGGAAATCTCCACCTTCCAATGCTCACAACTATGTTTATGGTCTTTTTGCAACTCAATGCAATGGTCAATTCCAACGTTGAACCACCATGAATTCAAAACCCTTCAACTTACTATCAACAACAACTTCATCATCATTGTTTGACATTGATCTAGGGGATCCTTGTTTCTTGCTGAGGATTTCAATTACAAACATCAATCGATGTTCCACCATTCAATGGCTTATACCCACTATCTCTCTTACTGTGAGCTGGGCATTTCCAAATTCAAGTTTCCCATGCAAGGTAATCCATCTTCACGGATCATTCTCACTTACACAGATCTCAACTATTCCTTTACAATTATTATAGGATCTTGTCAAATCTTCTTTTATGTTCATCTCTTCTCTGAGACTTCAACAAATCCATTTTACCCCTTTCTCAACACACATTAGCATCTTCACTTACAATTTTTAGATCTCGTTTCCTTACTCTGTTGGTACAAAGTCTCCCTCTGGCTTGTCTCACAAATAGAATTACTATGCACAGAGTTATTCCCCTCACCTAATTGTCTTGAATCCTCTACAGGATTTACCTTCCTCATATGACAGATTTATCCTAATCTATTATGCCCTTAGGTTAATAACAGTTTTGAATCAAAGATGACTTTCCAATACATATATACTCGAAGCCATTACAACATACTCATTATAAGCTTTATTCATGTCATTATGAGAATTGAACCCAAGTGACGAGGATAACAATCATTCCTTACAACCATCCAAACTACACCCAATTAACTATGCCCTTAAACTTACAACACATATAAACACAACATAGTAATAACTGAATCTATTATTAAATCTTAATCTAACTCCTAATCATTCTCCTACACTCTCTTACATCCCACCATCTCTCCAAGATTTCTTCCTTCAATCTCTCATAAAAGACTCCTATTAGAATTGTGCTTGTAAGTGCATATTCAATTACATCTTCTCAACTAATTCTATTTTATTCAAACATTCTAATCTAGTGATTCAACTAATTCTATTTTGAGATTCAAAGATTCTAAACTAGTGCTTGTAAGTGCATATTCAATTACATCTTCTCAACTAATTTTATTTTATTCAAACATTCTAAACTAAAACTTATACATGACTCGTCTAGTTTTAGAAATCATAAAATTTATCAATTTGGAAAATACAATTTATTTACATAGACTTAAAAATTCTATTTTATTCAAACATTCTAAACTAAGACTTATACATGATTCATCTAATTCCAGAAATCATAAAATATATCAATTTGGAAAATACAATTTATTTACATAGACCACAAGACTTATACACGACTCATCTAGTTTCAGAAGTCATAAACTATATCAACTTGGAAAATACAATTTATTTACATAGACCACTTCTTGAAGTTTTGTCCTTCAAAAACTTAATGGCTAGGAAGTTCTAATGCTCCTATATTAATTAATAATGAAAATGCTAAAATAATTTGGAGATGTTATCATTTTAATAAAGTATCTAAAACTTAGTTACTTATTTTAGTAAGTAATATATTTAAGCATTAGTAATGGGATATAGGAAATTAAAAAAAATTACTCATTTTTAAATATAAATTATTGCAATTTTTATTTTATTAATTTCTTTTATATAAGTTTAATTATATATTTCACATATCAATTTAAATCTATTTTAATTTTGTTTTTTTTAACACAGTTTTTATTGTGTTGTTTCTATTTTTAAGATTATTAATTTTTAGAGTCTCTAGACAACTATTCTAGTAGGTTAAGAGGAAGGCCAAACATATAAATATAGAAATAGTAGAAAACTACAAACTCTAAAAATTATTTAAAGTTTTTTAATATAATTAAAGGTTAACTCTAAAATATAATTAAAATTAATAAGTATTAATAATACAATATGATAATTATAGTAAAATGTAATTATAATATAATAATAATTATAAGGACTAATAATGAATTAAAGTGGTAAGTTTAGGTATTGTAAAGGTATAATAATTATAATAATAAAATATAATATGTGATACTATTATAATAGTGATAATAAAAATTAAGTTATTCTAAAGTTTTACAATATAATAATTAGAATAGTGGTAATAAAAAATAAGTTATTCTAAAGTTTTACAATATAATAAATTATTTTACTATATGATAATTATAGTAAAATGTAATAATTAATTTTACTA
>CBVK0100357138.1:0-12882 GCA_900067695.1 Picea abies
GATGATATCCTCATCTATAGTAAAACCTGGACAACCCATATTTCTCATGTAGATCGAGTTCTACATATACTCTCTCAGCACCAAATTTTCCTCAAACAATCAAAATGTGCTTTTGGTGCCTCAGAAATTGAGTACTTGGGTCATCTTGTTGGCAAGGCAAGTGTCAGGGTGGATCCTATAAATATTTAAACTATGCAGGATTGGCCTCTCCCAAAGACTCTCAAAATATTTTGTGGATTTCTGGGTTTAACATACTATTATTGCAAGTTTGTTAAAAATTATGGAAATATTGGAACACCTCTCATTTCTCTCCTTAAAAGGAATTCTTTCGCTTGGACTCTCATAGATGCTCAGGCCTTTCAAACCTTCAATATGACCATGTGCACCACTCTAGTCCTGACACTTTCTGATTTGACAAAGACCTTTGTCCTAGAATGTGATGCTTCCGGGAGAGGAATTTAAGTAGTCCTTATGCAAGAGAGTTGACCTTTGGCCTTTACTAGAAAACAATAGTTAGAGTGACATTTGGGAAAATCAATATATGAAAAATAAATGTTGGTTATTTTGCATGCAGTGGATCTTTTTCACTCTTATCTATTGGGGTTGCGCTTCCAAATTAAGACATATCATCAAAGCCTCAAGTATTTTCTGGAACAATTCCCTTCCTCCCCGGAGAAACAAAAATGGGTGACTAAGCTCTTTGGATATGATTATGAGATCATTTACAAGAAAGAAAAAGACAAGGTGGTTTCTAATGCACTTTCAAGAAAATATGAAGATGAAGTGTACCTTTTTTCCCTCTCCTTCATTGTACCAGAATGCCTCCAAGTTGTTTTCCAAGAATGGCTACACGATCCCAAAATTTTGCATCTGATCCAACAATTACAAGCCAATTCTATAGTTTTCCCTGGGTACTCTTTGCACAATGATGAGCTTTGCTACAAAGGATGTTTGTATTTAAGTAAAGAGAAACAACTTAAATCCACGGTACTTTTTGAGCTTCATACTACACCCACAACTAGGAACTCAGGGTTTACCAAAACCTATGATAGGGTAAAACGTTCTTTTTTTGGGATGGTATGAAACATGATGTTCACAATTTTTTGGCAGAATGTGATGTTTTTCAACACAACAAGGGTGAAATAGTCAAAGCTCCTGGCACACTACATTCGCTTCCGATTCCACTTGTTATTTGGAGGGATATCTCTATGGATTTTATTGTAGGCTTACCTAAATCAAGAAATAAACAATCATCATGGTGGTAGTTGATTGTCTTTCCAAGTATGCCCATTTCTGTTCTCTTCAACACCCATTTACAACCTCCATTGTGGCTCAAATTTTCATGGATCAAGTCTTCAAGTTTCATGGCATGCCTCATTCTATTGTTTCTGATCGAGACCCCACTTTCACCAACAATTTTTGAAAAAAATTGTTCAAGCTACAAGGCACCCAATTGCATCTCAGCACAACTTATCATCCCCAGACTGATGGTTAGACTAAATTTGTCAACAAGTGTTTGGAAACAGATTTGAGGTGTTTTGCATAGAAAAGGAAAAATCAGTGGGCTCAATGGTTACCACTAGTTGAATGGTGGTACAACACTTATTACCATACAACTACCTGCATGACTCCTTTTGAAGCAATATATGGAATAAATACACATTCAGTTCTCTCATACCTGTCAGGTGTCTCAAAGGTCCAAGTAGTTGACCAAACACTTATAGTTTGAGAGGCTATTCTCTTTACCCTCAAAGAGAATTTTGTCATGGCCTAGAATCACATGAAGCAATAGGCAGATCAAGCTTTCTCTGAACATCAATTTGCAGAAGGATATTAGGTGTTTCTTCAATTGCAACCTTATAAGAAAAATTCCCTCAAGGCTGACCATTGTCAGAAAATGGCGCCCAAATTTTATGGTCCTTATACCATTCTCAAGCGTGTGGGACAGGTGGCCTATCAATTAGTTTTTCCCATTAATTCAAAGATCCATCCTATTTTTTATGTTTCATGCTTAAATAAGGTGATTGGAAGTAAGTGTCAAACTCAAACCAACCTTCCCAAGTTGGATGAAGAAGGCTTCATCTGGTTACACCCACAAGCAATTTTGGACCAGCATGAGCGTTGTTTGCGCCAATGCACCATCAAGGAAGTGTTAGTCCAGTGGAAAGATACAACTCCAATAGATGCCACTTAGGAACCAACTACCATTCTACAACAATTTCCTCATCTCATGCCTTGAGGACAAGGTTATTTTTAAGGGGGAGGACATGTTAGGGACCTAATCTCCCTAACCCCTCACGTAGGTAGAATAATATATTTCCATGTAACAAAAGTCAATATTAACAAGGCCTAGCAATACAGAACAATAAGTCAAATGTAAGAAGACCTAATAGAAGCTTCCACTTCTAGAAGTATCTTCCTATTGATTGTTCTTTTGGATAGACATATTTAGTATAAATAGGAGTAGATGGTATGAGAAGTTTTGTCTTGGATATTATTGTAATAGAACTCTGCTTTGCTGGAGGTTTCCTCCTCGAAGAGACAAGTGAACATTGCTATCAGTAATCAAAGTGTTCTTTCTAGTGTTATTCTGGTATTGTTTTGATTATATCATTGCTTCTATGTCATTTATAGCTAAAATATTTGTGTTCTGCATTCTATTGTATATCTGTAATACTACACAATATAGCCCTTGAGGAACATCTCAATGTGACATAATCCTTGATGAACATCAATGAATATACTTTGATAAATTATATTCTTTTTAATCACCCATAGTAAACCATGACCAACTAAAGTTAGTGAAACTCAATGTGACATAACCATTGAGGAACCTAATGAATGTCCAATCCAACATAACCCTTGAGGAACATAACAAAACATAATCCTTGAAGAACATCAACAAACATACTTTGATAAATTATAATTTTAAAAAATTAACCATAGTTAACCATCATCAACCATAGTCAACCATGACGAACTAAACTCAACCAATCTTAACGAGACATAGTGACTGAGGAATCTGATAAACATCACAATGTAACATAACCATTCAAGAACATTGAGGAAAAAAAATATTTATAATATTAATGTGTATGTATACACCAATAATGAATATTTAACACATTCTATATGAAAAAACAATATTGATGTGCTAGATATATGCCTATCGACATATATAGACACACTATTATTATTATTATCTATAAATATATCTATCTAGACATAGTAATCGGTCTATGCATAAATATATCTATAAATATTACCTATCATATCTTAATATGAATAAAGATTTTGATGTATGAATCATTTATGGTTGATTGCCATTATGTTGTTTTAATAGATTATATGATTGTTTTCCTATATGATTTTATTACGTTATAATAAAAATAAAAACAATATTCATATCATTTTCTTTATAATAATAATAATAATAATAATAATAATAATAAGTAAAAGTAAAAACTATACAATATAGTTGTGTATATTATTAATTGTATATGAGTATATTTCATTTTTAAGATAATGAAATAATATTGACATAATTATTATTTATTAAGGATGATGTGTAATTTATATTGTTTACTATGAAGTTGACTATATGATTATCATAATAATACTAATACTACTACTAATAATAATAATCTATTGGTAAAGTCTACAGAGGTATACATACCCTACTCACCTATGGATTTGAACATGTGACCTCTTAGGAGGAAATGGAGGAAACACACGTCCTTAACCATTAATCTCACGATCATTATATATGTATATATATATCCTAGGAAAGCCTCCCAAGTATTTATGTTTATTTTAAGGATGATATCTAGATTAAACTCTAGAATTTTTAAGACACAAGACTGATCAACAACAAGGCATATATATATATATAAGATAACATATGGAAAAAATTAATAAATTATTATTACAATGTATTAATGTAGTTCTTCAACAGTACATGTCGCGATACTTTTCCACTTCGTGGATGATATGAGATGCTAAATCGCAACCCCAAAGACACAAGGCTCGAACCCGTGACCTCTTCCCAAACCAAGAGAGTATATGCACGTCTCACCAACTACACTATTCCATATCTTATGTTACAATAGTAATACAAATAATATTAATATTTTTTACAATCCAATAGAATACACATATATGATTGTATATGACCCTAGTAGAATATGTACCATCATCCTTAAGGTCAAAACATGTTGGTAAAATATATTTAATAACAATGTTCAATAAAGTTACTCATACAAGTTTCATAACAAACAATGTAAAACATTCATATATGTTTAGGGGTAAAGGGGAATGAGTGCTTCCTTAATAAAGGTGGTAAATGCAAGACTAAATCATGGAACAAACCAAATTATAACAAATACAATCATGTCATTTAATCCCTTAAAAATATTCACAATAGATTCTAAATCTATATATGCACAACAAACACAATTGATGGGAAACAATGTAAAACATTCATATATGTTTAGGGGTAGAGGGGAATGAGTGCTTCCTTCCTTCATAGAGGTGGTAAATGCAGGTCTAAATCATGAAACAAACCAAATCATAACAAATAAAATTTAATCCCTTAAAAATATTCACAATAGATTCTAAATCCATCCATATATGCACAACAAACACAATTGATGGGAAATTAACTAACGCCTTTATGCAATGAGACTATTATAGTAAAAATATATGTTTGACTCAATAAAATTCATAATGATACATTAATAATAATTTAACAAGTGAAAATCATCCTTCGCTACAATTATTACCCTGGCCATTTTGGCCATGGCAAGTTTTGTTAATAAAAATGGTGGGAATAAGGGTGTACCCATTGGTTTCTCATGTACAAATGGTGTTATCCCCACTATTTTCCTTCATAGAAGATAGTTCATGCTCATAATTGCTTTAAAAACTTAGTATTTCACCTTTTTGAAGCTATAGGAGGCCTCCTAATTGAAACTAGTTTGAGGTAAGAATAACGAAAAGGTTTTTAATATATGGATCTTAAAATTAATTTAAGGAAGTGATTGACAATAAATATTTAATCGTAATCGCTAAAATAAAAACTGCCAAGATAAAGTGCACCTATAGGATTATGTGACAACATTCCTATCCTTCCAAAATAAAAGTTTCAAACAACTCATTAGGGAGTTACATGAGGATCATGACCTCCAATTATCAATATTGAATGGGTATATGAATTACTCTTTCACACAATATCATTTTAAAATACTTTCCATACACGGTTTTCAATTGCATTTCTTCACATGTCCAACAAATTAATTGAATATAAAAACAACCATTTCATCAGTTGATTTTCATGGCATGTTCACATAATAATAATTAAAGTAAATATATCTTTCTTCATAAAATGAATAAAAATGTTATAAATAGAAAGAGGAAGAAATACACTTATCTTTTATTAATTTAGCTTCAATGTATATGGGTGAAGCATTTTCCTCCCAAACAAAGGCTAATCTTTTGTGATGCCATCCCATGATGGGATATGATACTACTAGGTAAAAAATTAATATCAAGGTTTCCAAAATATCCTTTTCTTTACGAAAGGCTTCCAAAACCAATAAAGAAAGTCATTGTTGAGTTTTTTTATTCAATCTCTCAGTTAGACCAATTATTGGCACTCACTCTACTACCCCATGTAACACAAGAAAACACTCCCTTACTATATATTCAATGCCATAGGATTGATCTTCATCTCTATGATCTTTAGTATGCGTAACATGAGCCCAAGTCACTCTCTTTTTTTTTATTTCATTTCCAACCTTGTGTAGCTTCTTATACTGCAATTTCATGATTTCTTGGACAACCCAACAAGCGAGTATTGTTCATAAGTTTAGTAAGATATATCCCTACTCAATCTTGGTGCCTAATATCACCCAACATTCCATCTTTCATCTCACCATGGATAATATGAGAGTTGGATTAAGTTTTCTTCCTCAAAACTCTTGTTTTCTCTTCAAGAAATCACTTTACTCCCCCTCCTAATTCAAATTTACATGAATGAATGAGTGAATGGGGTGAGAGGGAGGGTATTTCTTCCACTTATTTCTTGATTCCTTGATTATCTGATAGGTGTTGGTTACTACAAAGTAGAATGTCTTGGATTAGGTATAGGAAATAGTGACTCAAAGTAATTAACTCATTTTAAT
Organism: Picea abies; assembly: GCA_900067695.1. Taxonomy (NCBI): domain Eukaryota; kingdom Viridiplantae; phylum Streptophyta; class Pinopsida; order Pinales; family Pinaceae; genus Picea; species Picea abies. Next base: position 6,183 of record CBVK0100357138.1, read on the forward strand.
AAGCTCAATATTAATTAGCATAAACATTTAAGATAAAATGAAAAATAGGATAATCATATGGATGAGGATAATAGATAGGATATGGAAAGATCATGACATATATAGTTCAATATTCTTATCCCCCTTAACTTTCCTCTCTAGTGGACTCATAGCCCCATTAATGATCTCCCCACCAATTAACCTTGGAACTTTTTATTAAAATCCAAATGATCATGCTTATATGTATTTCAAAATTACTATGGAAACTACACCATGATGTGGAACAAAACATAGTAATGAAAAACATAATTACAATATAGTCAATATTAAATTCAAAGGGTCGAGACATAAAAATTCTAATAATTGGGCATGTGTTGGCATATGAAAGAGATTTGGTACCACTTCTAGTGTAATTAATTAGTAGAAGTGGTAAATTATGAGAAATATCAAAAGAAATATAAACCACAAAAGGTAAAATAAGAGAAACAACAATATCAAAACCCACTAAATATAAACCCTTATTATTGATCATCTGAAAAAAAGAGAATATTTAAATGACTCTTCAATGGGATAACCTCCAAAATAGTAGAGATCCAATGCAATGAAAATAATTAAAAAAACATTACATATCCTTTTATCTCTATAAATCGGTTCTCACTAGAAAACCCTAACTACTTTTGGTTCCATCATTAATAAGTACCAACCACATAATGAGCCTTATTTAATAAAGATAACCCTTATACATCGAGTAACAATAGACCAATTTCCTAATGGCCTTATTAAAAAAAGATGGCCTCATGTATTAATTGACTACCTCCTAAGTACCCCAAATTATAGAGGTTAGGGAAGGGCCTAACATCCTTATTCATCAAGAAATATAATGAAGTGTACCTAGAAAAATCATCAATGAAGATCAAAACATATCTTGCACCAACTAATGATGATTGGTTTATTATACAAAGGTCACTATGGATACGTTGGATATTATTCTTTACTCTCCGAGACTTTCATATATTAAATACACCCTAGTTTGATAGGGTACATACAACAAATGGGATCTCAAACTTGGTGCACGATACACGTCAATGTCACACCATTCTAAAATTCAATCCTACCACAACTAGCAATAATAAGTGAATCATCATCTACAAAAAATATTTCTTTTTCTATAGTCTTATTCAATAAAGAAAATGGATAAGCATCCTTAGCAATATGATAGGTACAACCAAAATCAACTATCCATTCACTTTTAGAATTGTGAGCATGTAATGTATGATAATTCATGCATTCCTCATCCTTCTTCCCATTAACAATAAACTTGTCAAGTCCATCCTTAGGGTCTAGAATGATAATATTTATAATTTCCAAAGAGATTTATTGTTTAATAGAGTATCCATGTATGTCTTCCATCAACATGCCATAGTTGTGGTCATTTAAATCCATTAGCTTTTACTTATAGCTCGTAACCACTTTGAAAACCATAATCCAATATCAACTCTAAACTTTATTTAACATAGCTTAGAAATGTGACTCAAACAAGATTATATATACAATTGACACCATCCAAAGAAACTTGCAGAGAAGCGAGCTCTTATCTCAAGCCAATAACTCTGATACCTTTTTAAAAAATCAGGGGATTGTAGATGTGATTAACAATGAATTCCAAGAAAGACCATGGTGTTGAAAGACACAACTTCAATACTAAATCATAAGTGAGCATATCTCAACATATAAAATTAAGAATAACAAATAACTTTCTTGATGAGATGTTCCATAGGATCATTTATATGTATTATAAGGTGTAACTAACTCCCTTAAAATAAGGAAAACTTAGTTCACTTTTATAATCTTAAGAACACCTAGATCCAAATTTATGCATAAATCTACACACTTATCAACCTATTTGGGACCACCTTTAATTACTCTGATCAACCAATTAACTACTAAATAAACCTACTAATTACTCTAATCAACCAATTAACTACTAAATTAACATATCATTGAGCACTACAAGCTAATCTCTTTTTCTTTATTAACTTCCCCACTTACCTAGTAACAATACCCCTTGCTTAGTATATGACCATTATTGCTAAGAGGCTTGGGGCGTAATATTCTTTTAACTTTTCCTTCCTTTGACTCGGTGTTCTCATGGTAATTAACCACTACGATGATCTAATTTCAAATTAGGGAGATATTGTTTGGATAAATTCATTTCGATTAGTTTGATTCCTTAGATATTGTTGATTATATTTGACTTGGTGTTGTTTTTGTTGTTTTTATCAAAGTCAACTATGAGAATAATGTGGGCCCTTCTACTTAAATTGAACTAATAGTGAATATCTAAACATTTTTTGAACTTAAATTAATTGGTTGGCACCTAGTTTTTTTTGACATCATCTCCTTTGCGGTTCCTTTCTCTTATTCTGAGGTTTTATTTTCAAACCATTTTTGAAGTTTTATTTCTTGAGAAAAAACATTTGTGTATTGAGAGAAATAAGTTTTGTTTCATGAGCAAAGAAAGTAATGGGCTTAATAATTAAGAACATGTGTTTCCTTCTATGAAATCACAAGTTCAAATCAGTAAGGGGTAGGGTATGTATACCTTTCTAGACTTTACCAATCAAATAGTTGGGAGGAGGGGGTCCCTTGTCCCACAAATAAGGGAGTCTCATACACCAATTTGGTGAGCTAAATTGTATATCACTCTAGTGAACAATAACTGAGAAGACGTGTTTCAACTTGTTTCAACAAGAATAAAAATGAGTTGAAGGAAAATTTGGTTTTGAATTCAACATCAATAACAATAAGAATAGGAATGGGAATGGGTTGAAGGAAAATTTGGTTTTGGATTCAACAACAATAGGATTGGGTTGAAGGAAAATTTGGTTTTGGATTCATCAAGACGATAAATCACAAGATATGACATTGAGATTGTGTTCTAGAATTCAGAAAAGTATGAAAACATAACATAAATATTTAAATATGGCACACAGAGTAGTGGATTAAAGTTGATAATTTTTTGTTGTAAATCTAAGAGTAACATAGTTGAGAATTTCTTATCGTAAATCCAAGATTAACATTTGACTTATCTTTTTTATAAAATTTTCTTGAGTGTCTCTTCTCAACTAGGGCTATTTTCAAACTTTGAACATCTTACAAGACAAAACCTTTGAAATTCAATGGTGATAACAAAATTTGACTTATTAGTTTTCTCTTGAATTATATTTTTATTAGAATTCAATAGGTTACATGTCGAGTGGCAACTTTAAGTCACATAAGTAACTCCAATTTATCAATAAACGTAAGGAAATTCTAATTTGATGAATCATATCTATGTTAATATTATTTGTTAAATCTTGTGGTATTTATATAATGTTTATGGTATTTATATAATGTTTATAGTGGGTTTTTTACCTTTATGCAATAAGTAAAATATTATATTTATATAATGTAGTGGGTTTTTTTTACGTTTATGAAATAAGTAAAATATTATTAATTAATATTATTCAAGTTAGAATCTTTTAAGTGAATTATTTATTTATAATTTGTTTTACTTATGTATATTTTTAAAAAAAATATTTCACTAATCTCTAAACATCATTAAATACTTAATTGAGGTTGTCATTGTATGCAATTATATTTGTATTTTTTAAAACTTAATAATATGATATAACATATTATTTTCAGTGATTAGATTCAAATTTTTACATACTTTATAATTTGATAAAATTTATCATTTTCATAAGATATCAACATAATGTTTTCAATATATGTGAATATGTGAATGAAGGAATTTAAAATTTAAATAATTAATAAAAAAATTATGGAAAAAAGAAGAGTAGAGTAAAAGATAAGATAAAATGAAATAAATTAATTAAAAATATATTTAAGTAAAAATGGAAGAATGTCAATTCGGTTTAGCTTATATAGTTGGAAAAAATGATTATTTTCCTCTTGTCCACTCAATTCAATTCTCACAAATAACATGTTAAACTCTTAACAAATATATTATTATAATAATTTTAATCTTTGTTATTTATAGAATTTATGACTTAAATGTTGTGCCCATAAAATTTTTTAGTAAACCAAAAACATATATTATTAATTTATTAAAGTTTTTAATATTATTATTAAGAGTTATTATTAAAAATATATATATTTTTAAATTGTTATTAAAAGTTGTTAGTTTTGTTTTTTTAAAAGGGATTTCAATTTCATCTAAATTCATATTAAGGAACAAGAATTTCATTTTCCACTTCGGGATTTAATAGCTTCAAGGATATTAGCATTTTGGGACTAATAAGGTTGTAGCATTTTAATATTGATGTATATGATGTCTTATCTCATGACCTTAGATCAAAATGTAGTGGTTTTAAAATTTGAAAAGAAGTAGATCCTAGATTCTTGATAAGAAGATATTGATTTATGAAAAATCTTACTTATAATGAAATTATTATTTAAGAATATTAAATAATAATATCAAAAAAATATTTATATGATGAAAGAATTGGAGAAGTGATTTTCAATAATTAAATTACAAAATCTATAAATTTTGAAAAATACATTTAAAAATAAAAAATAAATTAACATTAGCAAACAAATAATATATAATAATGACATATAATATAATAAAGTCAAACAATCTCTTCTCTTTTTACATATAATATAATAAAAGTCAAGAGAATTTCTTCTCTTCTTAGATCACAATAGAAAATGGAAAATAAAACCCTAAAATTCTATCAAGATTTTTCATTTTCTTAATTAAGGTTTATAAATTTTCCACTCTTTTTTATTTGTTTTAGAAAGACACTCATATATTGACTGATTTAACATGTAAATCAAGAAATCAAAAGACTCAATTAAATCTTATATTTTTGTTTCACTTAAATAGTAATAAAAACACCATAAATAATATATGGTTTTCAAAAGATTCCAATAAATAATTTACTTGTTAAATAATTCACATTTAATTAAACATTTTGAATTAAAAATTCTAATTAGTAATCAAAATTACATAGACAATTTTATTTTATTTTCAAATATTACATAATACAAAAGTTTAAAATTTCAATAAGATTCTATTCACTAAATAATATATCATTTTCTAATTTTACTCAATATATAAAAATTCAAAAATACTTAAATATTCTCGAGTTTTCACGGCGGACAAGCTGGGCTTGACGTCGCGGGTTCTATTCCCGCGGTTTGAGAAATCCTCCCACTCGAAGGACGGACGCCAGGACGCGTTGGACGCAACGGTTTTGGCGCATTTTAAAACGGGTTCTTGGGAGTTCAGGTAATTACGAGTCCTGAGGCAGTACTTGTATGTCGCCTCAATTCGTTTCATCAGAGCGAAGAAATCTTCGAAGCTGTCGCCGCCTCTGCTTGTGCATGGTCGCTTTGGAATGGGATTGATGTCATCGGCCTCCGCCTCCCCTCTATCCCTAATCCAAGGTAATGATGATTCCAGAGGGCCCTTCGTCGCGGTTTCCCTGGACTCCTCCATCACCAATGGCGGACGGGGATCGATTCGCGAACTTGTGAATAGAGATTATCTCACGGGCCTTCGGCTACGCAAACAGAGAGTACTGAAGATATCGTTCCTTCACCCTCCTCAGGGTTTATGAAATCAAACCGGAACGTCCGACTGGTGGTGAGAAGAAAACCAATTCAATCTGTTCAAGTAAACCGTTGGTCCAACCCTTTGCTACTATTATCGCCCCTACAAATATCGGGATAAGCCCTCTCAGAGACCGGCTACTAAACTGGGCAGTACGTTTGACAAACGAGAATGAGAGTCCACAAGCTGCCAAATAAATAACAGCCACTTTGCCATCACTATTAATCCGAAAAGGGCGGGGATCAATCAAGTGCAATTAGTCACACTCGAATTACTGTTGACGATGAGCAGGAATACCAATCGGAGTGGGTTAACTCGGAGCAATTTTTCCACTTTTATTTTTGAGTTATTTTTTTAAGTATGTTTTTTCGTAATACAGTTTTAAATTTTTGGTTGATTTAGAAATCTGATCTATTTTTTGAGCATCTAGGTTAGTTTAAAATAGAACAAAACTTTTAGATAAGATTTTGAAATGCATGAAACTTTGATCCATATCAAATTCATACTATTCCTGAAAATCTAATTAGATTCAAGCCCATTTTTTTTTTTTTTTGGTTGAAAAGAGGAAAAATTACTCCTGATTAACTTACTCAACATGGTGCGTTTTCTCCACTAGAACAAAACTTTTAGATAAGATTTTGAAATGCATGAAACTTTGATCCATATCAAATTCATACTATTCCTGAAAATCTAATTAGATTCAAGCCCATTTTTTTTTTTTTTTGGTTGAAAAGAGGAAAAATTACTCCTGATTAACTTACTCAACATGGTGCGTTTTCTCCACGTCAAATAAAAACAGTGCCGATATTTTGTGTCACGGCTCACGGGGATCATGGATCATGATGAAGTTATGCTTTCATCACGGATTTGTGGCACGGCTCACGGCGTTCATGATGAAGTGATGCTTCCATAAGGATAAGTGTGAAAGGAAGGGTTATATTCAAGATTAAGTGTGAAAGGAAAGGTTATATTTTAAATTGAAGTGTTAATTTCAACCTTTATATATATTTTTATATATATATATTGTGGATTAGTTAAAATAAATTATTATTTTAAATGTAAATAAAATATATTTATTATTTATAATTTATTTATATAATG
>CBVK0100357139.1:0-12882 GCA_900067695.1 Picea abies
AAAAGTTCTTCTCCCTTCCTTCTTCAGGAACTCAGGCCACTGACCCCTCTAAAGACTACAAATTGGTTTACATCATTAACAGTCATAGGGATGACGAAAATAATGTGTAACAACTACTAACTACTAACTAATGATTGATTCTTCTTCCTCTCAGTCTTATTTATACATAAAAATTAGTTGAGGAAGTATAGAACCAAATCCACAAACTCAGAAAACAAATTTTACATCTTTAGAGAAAAATCACAAAATCTGGGTTTTACATCAATTTGGGAAAAATTGTCATAAAGAACCATCTGTATATTTCAAACCGTAGCTCCTTTTGGAAAACCGCTCCGACATTGAATTTTCTATGCTATAAACAAAACCTGTGTCTCATAGTTTTCAGTTTCATCTTTATCTTCTTGAAAATTGAGGCAGAAGTTGGTTGTTTCAAAAAATCTGGGTTTTACATCAATTTGGGAAAATTCATGATAAATAACCACCCTTATCTATCATACCGTAGCTCATTTTGGAAAATGCCTCATAAAATACTCAATTTTCTATGCTACAGATAAAACCCATGTCCTAGAGTTTTTCAGATTCATCTTTATCTACTTAGAAATCGAGGAAGAAGTTGGTTGTTTCAAAACCACTACTAATTTTGGTCCATATTGTTATCTCACGTTGGAGGCCCACATGTGAAAGCTGGGTAAGTTTTGATCTACCTAGATCCATGTCTTTGATCTTAGGAACAAAACTTGCATTTTGAATTTCCATGTGGAGGTGCGTTGGTATGACAACCTTGGAGGATGACATCATGAGTGTTGTTAGTGTTGTTACATGAAATTGCTTCATCAAGCATCATCCGTAAAAATAAAGTATGATAATATTTAATCTATTAAAAGGAAGGAAAATGAGAAGTACTTAACCACGAAATAATAAATAAGTATGACATGGTGTTTTACAAGAAATTATGGTAACTGGAGTGATAAATGAGTGGTAAGATGAAGTAAAATGAATGGAATGAATGTCTGTAAGTGCTAATAATGGTGAAAAATCAACGACCTAACATTGCCCCCAAACTGAATATGTTGCATGTACTCATGCAACCCAATACCTTGTATCAACTAAGAATAGTAAAAACAATATCGTTATAACATGAGTAGCAACATAACTGAGTAACAACATAACTAAGTAACAACAAGAAAAGTAAAAACAATTTTATAACATGACTAACAACAGTAAATCATAACTTATGACATGGTGATATTTTGTGACCTACTACTAGTTCTTGTGTAACAAAAACAAGAATTCATGTTGTTGGTTTTTATGTAATACTAATAGGGATTTCTTGTGTCATTAATCTTGAAAACTACGGATGTCCACTGAAAAATAAAACCTTTTATTGTACGTACCCAAACTTAAGGATGAAGACATATTTGTTTCTGTAGGAATGGATTCTATAACAACTTCTTCTGCTATAGGTTCTTGTGGGTCATCCTATTCCTTTCTATGCGATGATTTTTTCTCTCCCCCAAACTGAAAACTTTTCTGTCAAATGGAAGGATGAAAAAAATATGTTGTTTCAAGTAAGAAACGCGTCGCAAACCACCCCCCAAATCGAGGATGTTGCATGTCCTCATGCAACACAATACCTAGTTGAATGTTTCTTTCATTTTACAATGCATAGTAACCAAAACTACTCTTCTTTCTCAATTGATGATGTTGATAGAATACAACACATATTTCCCAATAGCACCCTAAAACCTCTTCAAACAATGGCTTCAAAAGTATCCCTCACATGACTTTTAGCAATTCTGGTGGAGTTGCAGCAATCTGTAATAGGTCCAAGGAGGTCACGGTGTGTACGATGAGAGAGTATAAACAATGATTAACAACAAGTGAGTTACAATAAGTTAGTAACAACAAATGAGTGTTGGTGATGAGTAACAACAAATGAGTAACAACAAGTGAGTAACAACAAATGAGTGGTGGTGATGAGTAACATCAAATGAGTAACAACAAGTGAGTAACAACAAATGAGTGGCGGTGATGAGCAACAAAAAATGAGTAACAACAAATCAAGTAAATAAACAAGTGAATCGCAACATGCAGTAACAAATTTGAGAATGTGGCATTTGATGCAAACAAGAATCCAAAATGAAGAGATTTTTGGTGCGTATATTGTTCACCATATAATGCCTTTTCTTACAAAAAACAATCATGACAACCCAGTTCACCAATCTCAAGATAAAAACAAATAAGCTGCTACATGTGATTAACAAAAAGTGTTGTAGTTGTTATAATGGTGTGTTGTAGCTACTATAGTGGAGTAACAACATATTTGAAATTTTGAATTTTTATGCAAACCATAACTCGAATGAAGAATATTATTGGTGGTTTTATGGATCACCATATAATGCATATTCCTACAAAAAATCATAGCAACCTAACGCACAGATCCCAAGATATGACAAATAGGATGCTACAAGTGAGTGACAACAAGTGTTACAAGAGTAACAACAAACTTTTTAAACCATTTTCTCACACATTACAAACTGGGTTTCGATGAAATTTTGCAAGAAGATTTTTACTATTTCAATGCTTATCCACACTAAAAAACAAAGCCATGTTATGCATACATATTGGTATATAGGAAAAATCATTGACAATGATGATGCTTAATATCTCAAAAATTAAGCTTTGGGTTGGTGATAAATTTATTGGGTTTGTTCATCTTGCTATAGTGCTTCTCTCCTCCAAATTTCGTGAAAACCCAGTTCACGGTTTGCAAGATATCATCATGTGAATTTCCCCATTTAAAAAAACATGAATGAGTGAATATTGAGAAATTACCATGAACCTATTTTGCTTGTCCTTGTCATCCTGATCCCATTTTTCCACTGTGAGATTCCATTGAGTGAAAAAAACCCCTATCTCCCCCAAACTGAATACGCAACGTGTCCTCATGTGTCTTCTATGACAAAATGTGTTCTCTTCTTCTATTATTGGTTCTTGTGGAGCAACAACAATGCCTTTTCTTTTTACTATTGGTTCTCGTGTGGCAGCAACATGACTACTTGAAAATAATGTATGCATTTTATTTTTCAACTGGGTATACTTTGAATAGATGGTATGGAAAACATGAGAATATATGGAAGTGGAAATGATGGCTTGAAATCATAAGTGAATGCAATAATGCTTAGTGTTTTTTCATGACATTCTCCTAAACTTTTAATAAATAAAAAAATCACACTATTTTACCTAAATTTTTCCCTCCGTGAAAGCTTTGATTGACATGGACGAAATAATGTCTATGGAAGCTAATGCAGGATGAAATGATTCCGAGAGTGATGTAGCTAAAGATGAGAACATAGAAATAAATTTGAAAAATGACATACATTGGCACCAAGAGAAAACTTAAATCCTGAGAGTGATCAAGGATGATGCTCACTGTAGTGGTAGATCTGGAGACTGTTGACTATTGGAAAATGAATGAAAAAGAACTATTTAATTGTTGGAACAAAGGATGAGTAGAAGTTCTACTAAAAATAGATAACTACTTTTCTTATTCTCACTGAGAGATGCAAGCTGATGTTAAAACCATGAAACCATATAGTCTTCAACTGCTACAAAACCCAAGGTACAAGTATCATCATGCAGATAAATGTGTTGATGCCAAGCATGAAGAGAGGTATTTGGATTACCGACCATTAATGTATTTTGTTAGCCCACATGAAGCAACTCTCCTTTCATGACAATGAGTGCTAAAGTACCTTAGTGCATCTTGACAAGTACGAATGGATGTGATGGATTCGATTCACCTACAATATTTGTCAATCAAGAGGTATTGATGAATCCCCATGATTATTAACAAGGAAATATGTCATTGATGCATGCAGATCCTAGGGAACTATGAAACTCTAACCTTGATCTCGGATGATGTGTTGTAGTCAATGCAACGAGTCACGAGATTTGTCAGAAGGCGGGAGTTAAGGAATCACACATCAACTAACAAGAGCATAAAACATAAATGATTTTGAAGAATTATAGTACAAAACTTTCAATAAACATAAACTTATAGAACCTTATTGTGAACTTTTCTAGCTAGTAACTTGGTTTTCAAGCAAAGTTCATGGCTAGTTTCACTAGTAAATTGATTTTCACAACAAGACTTATTTTTATCTTTACTAAGTTATTTGTTTATTTATTATTTACATTATTGTTTGGTTTAATATCTCTCTTTTACTCTTGGTATGACCCAGGTTCAACTCTGAACAAGTTTCCAACAAAACCATATAAAACTATTGGTCCTCTTGGTAAACCAGAAGGAAACACACCACACAGAATGCATTGTGTAGTCTCACCCGAGATAGCTCTATGAGTGACTGCAATGCTCAAGCGCTTGCAGTATAGGAAGGAGTGGAGATCTGTGTTTCCTTCTGGTTTACCAGAAGGGTCGATAGTTTTAGAGGGTTTTTTTGGAAACCTGTTAAGAGTTGAACCTGGGTCAAGCCAAGAAGTAAAAGAGAGATATTGAACCCAACAATTATCCTACTCTACTTGAAGAAAGAAAAATGTCTCTTCAAGTGTAGGAATATTTCCAATGGAGCTATGTGCATAGTATAATTACAAGCATACTCATATTCAAGATTGAAAAATATACTTTGAGAGATACCAAAACATGAAGGACTAGCTGCTCTAATGGGTATGGTGCGAAGAATTGTTGAAGAATATAGAGTTGAGGCCTGAGGACTACTTGGAACCATGATTCAATCTAGTATTTTCCTTCTTGGTTCTCTTCTTTGGTTGGCATGCCATGAATTTATCCAAACATGGTCTCATCAAAATTTTGAATGTACAAGGGTTCTGGGTCTGGTGACAAGGATGCAAGGAATTCTTTGATTTCTGTCTCTAATGTATTCTCTCATTTGGATGAAGGTCATGATTCTATGATCCCTACTTCATGCTGATAAGGATAACTAGAAGCAACTTCTATCCCCCGTTGTGGGATCTGTTCATGTATATTTTGGGCTTCTACAAGTTCTTGGGATGTAGACTCCCCCTTGGTGACAAATATGAACTTAGAACAAGGATTCAAGAAGGTCCTTGTGGTGGCATTCCCTCCCCTACTCAACAAGTTCCTTTCTGGATATGGTGGGCTCAAATAAGTTCCAGTAGGAGAGGGAGTAACAACTTTTGGAAATGGAAAAGTGATAATTTCATGAGAGAACACAGTAGAAGCTCGTGCTTGAGTTTGGTTATTTGGATTTGAAACATGAATTGTATCAATGTGTTGTTCCTCATATCATTCTTGGGTTTGGCCTATTTCTCAAGGTGAAACTTCCTTATTATTTGGATCCAGATTAGGTTGTACAGGAAGTTGGGATTGCAAGGGAGGATTACTTGGTAGCACATGCGAGGGGAGTTGGAGCTATTGTTGCATAGGTAATTGAGTTTTAATTTTCAATTGTCCCCCAAGAAAAGAATATCATTTCCATCCTTGAGGCCATGGAAAGGTATGATTTGGATGAGATGGCCATTGTGACCATGATGTGGTATATTGAATCTCGAAAGAATTAGGAAAATGGCATGGATTTGTAGGATATTGCATTTAATGCGAGACCTGCTGAAGATTATGCATGTTATTCCAAGTATTGAAAAGAAAGGAGGGGTTTTGATTTATACTGGAACGATGGGCTTTCCATGGATTATTAAAAGCAATGAAATAGGATTTCTCAACCTCCTTGATGGATTCATGGAACATTTATTTCAATATTGGCAACAAGAGGCATAATTTTGTAGAGTGGTCCTACTCACAGATTCAACAGACTTCAACGTTGTTGAGAGGGCATTATTTTAAAGGGTGCTTCTATATACACCTTGAGTAGAATATTGATAATGATTTATGTGATTTATCCTTCTTCTTCTTTACCTGCAAAACATGTAATTTTGAAGAAAAAGAGATAGTAACATCATTTTAAAAAATTTCAAACAAATTACCAATTTCTACTCTTGTCACTTCACCATTGGCAAATTTAATAATTCTAGCACTCTGTAAGCTATATTGGAAGAATTCAATGAAGTCTTCCAAACTCTCTTCCTCCTCATCTCCTTCTAACTGCATGATTAGTATTTAAAGTTTTTTGAGGCACCATTAATTTCTCCTACTCTATTCATGCAATCCTACATGTTCTCAGTACTTTTGAAATGTGTAATACCCCTAGGCCAAACCTCAACAATAAATGTAAATGTAAATGTACATATAGGTTCGTGAGACAAGATATTTGGGCTAGATTGCCTTTCTATATATGTATTTTGAGGCCAGAGTTCCTGTGTGGTTATTAGGCTAGAGAGCCAGAAGCTAAAAGGTCAGTGAGCCTATACTTGTAAAATGTAATCACACTCAATTTTTAATGAAAACACATCACTGCTGTAGATGTACATGATAAAAGAGTATGGGGTGATAAAATCCACTAGAATGGGAAAAGGGTGGCTAAGAGTCTAGGAAAAATGGGATAAGCTAAGGGGGCTTAAGCATAAAGGAATATTTTATTACTATTCCTAAAGTCTAAAGTATGGGATATTCATTTTATCCTAAGTATTTATGGGGGAACATACCATCATGTGGTGGGTCCATGTGGGAGGCCCATCTAGTTGCCAACATGACAAGTGTCAAGTTGGAAACATGCACATAAGTTTGGGGGAATTTTTTTCATTTCCTTTCATTTCCATCATCATTCTCACCACACCTTACTTTTTTCAACTGTTCCTTCATGCTACCATCACCTGTACCTATACCTATACTTGTACATGTACCATGAAAATATTTGGAATTGAAGAGGTGGGTTGTCAAGCCTATAGGATATTGAAGAAGCGGGTTGTCAGGCCTGTGAGCATTCTATCCAAGTGACAGAACTACTAGGAATTGATTCCCAAGGTGTAAAGATTAAGCTACAGGGCTATGAGACTTCCTATCTGACCTGTTGTTGAAGACTTAGAAGGGAAGTGGGGTAGCCGAAGGAACGCTGAGTAGAGAAGGGACACACTTCTTGGGGTGGGACAAACATGTGGGGAATGAAGAACTGTAGGATGTTTTACAGAGTTGGAATCTGAGTTTGAGTTTGTTGTTGTCTAAGATACCTTATCCTGGTTAGGATTCATGTCACCCAGGTGGATTTTTAGCCCCAATTTGGGGGTCACCCACTGCTAAAAGTTATGAGCAGTGCAGTATAAGGATGTGAGGAACATGGAAGGTTTACATAGAGTTTTTGATATTTTTACCAAAGATAATTGTCTATTGTGTGTTAATTTATGTGTTGTGTTGATACTTATGCATTTTTTTTCATGGTTTTTTCTTGTATATGTTGTATCTATATACTTGTTGTTATTCTGCATTAATCTGTGCATTGCAGAGCATCATCAACTAATTAAAATGGTATCAAAATTCATAAATTTCATGTGGAATTTCCCAACATGGGTCCGGGGATGCTACAATGTGGTATGAGAGCCCAGTTGTCACACTGAGCCTGGATGGGAAAATTAACAGATTGCAAAAAATGAAATTGTAGAGTCTGCAAGAAAATAGTTTGACAGAATGTCAAGACGAGTACGTATGCAACTTGTTCAACAAAATTATTATAGGGGAATTAGGGGAAATTTCATGGGTAAATTGAAGGAATAAAGAAAGGAAATAAAATCCCCAATTTAAATTTAAAATTGGGAAAATTCAGACATGTAATTGGCCGCATTTCATGTTGTAGAGTTCCCATAACTAAATAGGCGTTTCTAGGAAACGCCCCAAATCTACAGTTAAATTCATGGGGAAATTAGAGATGGGAGGATAAAATTCCATGTGAAAATATAAATTGATATGTACATGGTAAAAATTGGACATATTGAGTTTAAATACAGAGATTCAATGGCGAGATGAAAAAGAAAATATGAATTTGGGAATTTGGGAATTTGGGAATTTTGGAAAAAATTCAAAAATAGGTGAAATTGGAAACTTTTTGGTATTTTTACGTATGCAGACGTTAGCATGACATGGGAGGCACATGTTAGATGATATGGTAGACATATGATATGTATTACCATGGTGGTAGGTACATGGTGGTATAAATGGCAGTGATGGCAGTCGACATTGATATTGAGTGGAAGAGCCTGCCTGCCTAGTGCAACTATAAGTCAGACCCACATAACCTTATTGCGATGGGGTCCAATGGTATTAAGATAACCATAGGAGGGGGAGGGGGTCACAATGAAACAATGTGTAACACTTCATCCAGGCCTTAACTGGGGTTATTTTTTTTGGCCCCTCTATGTTGTGTTAACGTTCGGTGGGGTAGGGGGGCCTGCAATACGATGTGGTTCATCAATCACTGCCAACACACCCTAAACCTTCACCGTTAGATAATTTCAGTGTGAAAATTTTCACACCAAGTTAAATGTGTGAGGATGGGGCCCACCCATCAGCATCACCCATTGGAAAGGCACCACATGGCAACCAAGGACCTATGGGGCCCGAAAAATTATCATGTGCGCACTAGTGAAGGAGAAGGATGAGGGAGGTAAGGGGAGGTGATAGGGAAAGGATAAGTGGTTTATGAATTCAACATGGTTCCACCTCGATGTTCCATATGGAATCAGGTTCCACGTAAGCATCCCAATCAACATAAATTAACGATATTTTAAATATAATAGTGAAAAATTGTCGAGAAAATCAGTATTTTCCAGGTGTTCAACTTGTAGGCAATTTTTCAGAGGCCTAAATGACATTTTTAAGAATTCCAATTTGAAACTATATTTCCTTATGGGACACGTAGGTTTTTCATCCCAAATATTATAGCTCAGGGAGATATTTCTAATGGTTTAAACCATTTGTCAAAAAGAGTTAGTACGAGGGAGTTACAACCCAAACAATAGAGTGTAAATTTTAAGACCCAATTAACTTCTAAGGGACATAAATTCATGATCCAGAATTATATTAGGGAACATGAGAAGTATATGGAAATATCTTGAGACATAGATGATAGCCATGGATGTAAATGAAAATTCTCGGTACATAAAAATGTATAGGATGTCATAGAAGGGACATGTAGCAATGAAGGTCAAAAATATTATTTGGTATGAAATTTCAGCAGGTTGTATTTAGCATCCTCGAGCATAGATGAGGGTGAAACTTGGAAAGAGTGTCCAAAATATGATTATGAGGGAACCTAGTTGGGATCCTTCCAAAACCCCAAAGGAACAGGTGCAAATATGCATAAGCACAATTAATAATTGCACCTGGTTGAGGGGTGAGCAAAAGGAATTAATGGGTAACATTCAAATGACCATAACTTTCTACTCAAGATTCATAATTGAACAAGCAAGTAGGTGTTGGAAAGGTCTTGGATAGAAGACTTCATATATCCACCAAAAAATTTGAACTGAGTAGTTAAATTTACAAGGAATTAGAAGAAATAATTCTGATAGTTTCATGGAACATAAGTGTGCCTAGTATTTATAGATTTTATAATTATTTAGTCTAACAAATATTGTTTCTTGAACATTTTTTAGAGTTAAAAAAAAATATCAAAACAAGATCAAAAGCATGGAATATGAACATAGGAATTACAACCATGAGGATGAAGTCAGGGGGTTGTGGGTCTTCATGGGTAATGAAAGGATTGAATCCACTGGACATAAAGAAGGAAAGGAGGAGAGCATGAACTTGGTGGAGACCATCAAGACTCTTCAAAAAGATGTCCAAAGTTATAAGGTTGATAATGAGGAGCTTAATAAATATAAGTAGCAACAAAATGGCTTCAACATCAAGTTGATACAGAAGTAAAATTTGAAACTGTATGTCCTTACATGACACACAATTTGTGCATACAAAATATTAGATCTCGTAGAGAGATTTTAAATGGTGTAAAGCATTTGTCAAACAAAGTCAGTATGAGGGAGTTACAACCCAAACAATGGAGGGTAAATTTTAAGACCCAGTTAACTTTTGAAGGCCATAACTTCCTTCTTTAGAATCATATTGGGGTACAAGATAAGTATATGGAAATATCTTGAGCTATAGATGACATCCATGGAGATAAATTAAAATTTTTGGTGCATAAAAATGTATAGGAGGGCATAGAAAGGACCTGTAGCAATCAAGGTCAAAAATATTATTTGGTCTGGAATTTTAGCAGACTGTATTTAACATCCTGGAGCTCATATGAGGGTGAAACTTGGCCAGAGTGTCCAGAATATGATTATGAAGGAACCCGGTTGGGATCCTACCAAAAATCCAAAGTAACATGTGCAAATATGCATAAGAACAATTAAGAATTGCACCTGGTTGAGCGGTGAGTAGAAGGAATTAATGGGTAACATTCAAATGACCATAACTTTATGCTCAAGATTCAGAATTGAACAAGGAAGTAGGCAATGTAAAGGTATTTGACAGAGGAGTCTAGATATCCACCCAAAAATTTGAACTGGGAAATTAAATTTATAAGGAATCAAAAGAAAGGATTATGATAATCTCATGGAACAAAAGTGTGCCTAGTATGTATATATTTCATAATTATTTAGTATAAAAAGTCTTGTTCCCTGAACATTTTGCAGAGTTAACAACAAATAGATTACAAAAAGATCAAAAGAATGGAAGAAGCACATAGGACTTAAATCCATGAGGATGAAGTCAAGGGGTTGTGTGTCAACATCAGTAATGAAAGGACTGAATCTAATGGACATAAATAAGGCAAGGAGGAGAGCATGAACTTGGTGGAGACCATCAAGTGTCTGCAAAAATATTTCCAAAGTTATAAGGCTGATAATGAAAGGCTTAGTAAAGCTAAGGAGAAACAAGATGGATTCAACATCAATTTGATGTAGAGATTGGAAAAAATAGAGAAGAAAATAGATAAGGAAACTAAGTCAAGCAAGTCAAGAAGTCACAAGTCTCATGATGAGATAAGAAAAACAAGAAGTTTTGAGATGCATCACAATCACTCTCCAAGGAATTCAATTAGGAGTGAACAAAGTAGTTCAAGTCCATATCCTATCTGAAATCATAAGAGGATTTATATGGTAGATGATATACAAGGGGATACGAATATGTAATGTCCCCACTTTGGGACATCATCACAGGGCAGAGATTTATGATGACCAGAGTAGCCAGATGGATGATAGACACCAAAACAGTGATGATCCTTGCATAATGGCTTAGGATCATTACAGAATAAGATCAAGCCTCCTACTTTTGATGGTGAGAAAACCAAAGATGAGGATGTGGAGACCTAGCTACCAGGAATTGATATAGCACAAAATGCCACACTTATGCATTTGTTCCATGGCCTAACCCTTTCCCAAATCTTGCTAGATTTTTTCCCAAATTGTCTCTCCAAAATTGTTTTAAAAACACGTTTTTTTCACATATACATGGGATCCTTTGATGAAAAGCACATATATCTACAAATTCCTAGTTTGCAATACGTGGATGCCCTCAAAAAATGGAAAAAATAAAATAATTATATGTTTTTGGGTGGGTTTTTCAATTGGGTGCATTTCCCAACGTCCCCATTTCCATATCGATTTTCGTTGATGGATTTGGTTCTTCACGGCCTCTTCTGCAGCTAGGGATAAACCCTAGCTGCCTTTCTTTTTGAAGCTTGGTCTCTTGGTTGTAGTTGTTCCCTCTTCGATGGTGGTGTTGGCTTCCACTCGCAGTGGATCTAGCTTCAACCCTCACAGTGGTTCTGCTCAACCTTGCACTATTGTTCAACCATGTTTACCTCCTTATTTTGGTCATTTGGGTAACACCTCAGTTTCTTTCAGTGAGGCTGTTAAATCTAAAATATAAGCTCGTTCTTCCCCCTCTACTTCATGCTCGGTTCAATAAGCCCCAACGATTTCTCTTCTCATGGATCAGGAAGCTGAAGATAAGGCATTTTATTTTGAATGTTGTTATTTCTTCTGATCTAGTTTGGGTCAGACTTCCGAATATTCCCTTTCATTTTTGGGGTGAAACTTCTCTTAGAGATATTGGATCAACATTAGGAAATTTTCATTTTTCAAGTAAAGAAACTAGAATTCATAACATCACCTCAAATGCGAGAATTTGTGTGGAAATAGATTTTAGCAAAGGGTTTCGAGCATAAATTATTTTGGGCTGCAAAAAATACCCCTAGACCCAAAAGCTAGACTATGAAAGAATCTCCTTGAGATGCAGGGCTTGTTTCGAAATAGGGAACATAGTAGATCAATGCACTAGGGGAAATAGGAAGGTAGGGAAGAAACAACGTAAATCGACCTAGTGGGATGGCTCCAATGAAGATCATCAACTGATTATTACAAACAACCAGAAATCCTCTGTAGGCCCAAATTCTTTGAGTCATGCTTTCAAAGTCATGTCTACTCTGGAGACACCTCCGAATCATTCAAATATCATCCCTCAATTGAAGATTAAAGACTCAACTTCTCTTGATCCGAGAATAGAATTCCTTAAGGCTTCAGACACTCCTGATAGGAGAATAGAAAGAAAGGTTCTCCTCAACTCCCCACCTCCTTCAAGCTAGGAAGATGAGGCCGATAAAGATGAACCAGTATTGACAACTCCAAAGAAAACAAGTTCCCGAGATCAGGAAAATATAGAGATAATTGAATCAACAAAAACATCACCACATGTCAAAGAAGGTTGGACAATAGTTGGGAAGAAGAAAAATACATCACCAGTAATACAACCAATGATGACTAGAAGTCGATCCCGAAATAAAAAATAATCATGTGTTGCTTTTGTCAATTATTAGGTCATCAATTTGTCCAAATTTATTCATGTAAGGATTCATGGAATGTAGTATTTTTGGATAACCGAAAACATGGGAAAGTGAACTTGGAATCCGGTAATATAAATCGGAAAATTAG
>CBVK0100357140.1:0-12882 GCA_900067695.1 Picea abies
CTTCTCCTTCTAGAAGCATCGAGAAAATGCTTGTTTTTCCCATGTACGAAGGCCGTCGTGACCTATCTATAGTGCAGCCTGCAAAAATTCTGCACCCTAGCTATAGTGCAGCCTGTGGAAATCAGGCATTTCCGCACCCTAGCTATGGTGCAGCCCGCGGAAATCCTCCAAAATATGGTTTTTACAGAAGAAAACACAACTTCTTCTCTCAGGGAAATTTCTTCTCCCTTCTTTCTTCAGTAATTCAGGCCACTAACCCCTCTGAAGGCAACAGATAGGTTTACATCATTAACAATCATGAGGGTGACAAAAATAATGTCTAACAGTGGGTCGTTTCCTAAAATTGTGGATGGATTGAGAGTAGTTCATGGTTTTTTATTCGGCATCTGACACTCCATCCGACACTCCATCTGGCATGCGATCCATCACTCAGAGCGCAAAGGAGTTGGTGGTTGGTGCATTGGCGACCTGTGGTGGATGAATCGACGATCTGGGTTTTGTGCCCCCTTGTGGCCTCTAGCTACAGATCTCATTACACCTCAGATTTGGAGTTTATGTTGATCGATGGGTAGCTCACAGATTTTCTAGAAGTTGAAGGTGTTAGAAGCTCATTTAATGGATATTCCATTTTTAGAGGAGGTCAACCCTTCCATTGGTCGACCTCTCGAGCTGTAATTTACCTATAAATACCACTAGTAGTGGAAAGACCACAGAGATAATTTTTAAGAAGAATTTTATTGTGTAATCCAAAGATTCTCTACAACTTTTGTTCCAGACTTCGTTTTTTTATTAATGACAGAATTGCGTTGAGTTAAGCCTGTGTTTTATTGTTGGAGTGTAGCCACGACCTGCTGGGGGGGGCACCAATGGTCTAGGTGAATGTATATCAATAGATATCGTGTGTTTATCTTGTTTCTTATTTAGAATGTATACTTGTTTCTTTGTTACATGTATTTATCAATTTCAATTACTCTATATGTCAATTATAATTTGATTATCAAATTCATTTTTCCTTAACTGCAGATTGCTTATAGGAGCTGTTTAATTATCATGTTGTGTCTCTTCTTTCTTAGCTATGAATCATCCTGCAGGATACTAATTTAGATAGTTTCATTTAATTCTTGATTAATTACTTTAGTTCTGATAACATCGACAGAGCAATAGTTTAGATTGGTTCTTTTGACAGAGTTTATTTGGAGCTTTGCTTAAGTTTTGATAGTTTGAAAGAGTACTAATTTAAATAGATTTACTTGTAGTTTTGATAGATTAAATTGCTTAATTTTAGTTTTGATAGAGTATTAATTTAGATAGGCTTACTTGCAATTGCACATACTCTCTAGGACTATTTCACTTGTCAATTTTTCTTCAATGAGTTTTTAGTTTGTAGATTTCTATACGAAGTATTTTCAATGATTATTTTAGTTATGAATTTGAATCAATGATTATTTTAGTTATGAATTTGAATTAGGATTTCTAATTAGTGCTAGTTATGGGTTTGTAGATTCGCTTGAATTAGTGATTTTGAACAAAGTATTTTCCAGTATTAGTATGATAGAGTGAATGATTGATGTTTACTTGAATTGTAATTAGTAGTTAGATGCCATTGGGATGTGAGTTCTTGCTTTTCTTGCTTTTGGTTAAGTAGATTAATGTTTATTCTTTGCAAGATAGAAATAGTTGTGGGTTCTTTTCAAGAATAAAGTTCACTTTTCAAAGATAGTTTTGATAGAGTAATTGCTTACTTGCTTGCTTACGTGTTCACTCAGAGATAGATAGATTAAATAGTTCAAAGATTAAATAGATAGATTACTTGTTATTTACTTATCCAAAGATTTATTTCTTATTCAAAGAGCTCCTTACTTAGACTAATTATTCATAGTGATAGATTGTTCTTCATTATTTGAGTTTATTGGCATTAGATTAGGCTAGGTTAGGCTAGATTAGAGCTCTAGACCTGCACATACAGTGTCGGCACCTTGAATCCTACGAGCTCGGGTTGACAATTTAATGTCGAATTAGATAGCATATATTTCACTCGACATGAAGCCACAGGGAAGGGTTGCACCATATGGAGTTTTTGGTATAGTCCTTGAGGTTGTGTATGTGGGATTCAATGGAGACATGCGCATATACACAGGTTTATTTAAGGAAATGTGTGTACACCTTGAAATGTGTTTTGGATCTAGGTCGTACATCAGAGTAGACTTTGTCAAGTTTTTCTGTAGTTGTATTTCTCTCAGTGGGCCATTATGCCTATTATGGGAGCCTTGTTTTTATCATAATAAAATCATCTAAGTATTGGTTTTCCCTCTGGGGTTTTTTCCAATGGTATATACCCAAAAATATTGGTGTTTATGTGTACATGATTTGGTTTCCAATTTTGCTTCCTCTATCTTTATTTGAGTTGAATATTCTAGCAGTGTATTTTTGTGTTGTGAGATGCTAATCTGATCTGTAGTAAGGAAATCACTAGATAACAAGATACCTAGGTGTCAGAATAGAGGATTTCAATATTTGAGTAATGGGGGCTAGACATAACTAGGGAGATAAATCTAAAGCACCATAAGTACATCCTAACCACGACTGATTATTTTACATTATTGATAGAAGAAGTGCCACTAACAAAGGTAAACGAATATGTAGTGATCAATTTCCTGAAACAACACATCCTCACCAAGTTTGGAGTGCCCACTACTCTTGTTTTTTATAATTCCACACATATTTCTTCTTCAAAATTAACTGGGTTTTCTTTAGAAAAAAGAATTATCTTGAGATATGCAGCTAATTACTACCCTCAAGGAAATGGTGTGGTTGTATCTGTATCCTGAAGTGAATTGTAGTTGATCAATAGAGGAATTGGCACAATGCTCTACCAAATTCTCTGTGGGAAGATAGGGTGGCATGAAAAGATTTCATAGGAACATCCCCTTATTTCCTTGTTTATGGGAAATAATTCCTACAAATGTGTTCTTACCCTCTCTTCAACTATCCCAACAATTACATGGGAAAAACTACCAAGCCATCCAAAGAAGGGTAGACACCTTGGTCAAACTAGAAGAGGAAAGAGGGAAAGAAAAGACAAAAAAAAAATCCCATCAACAGATCATAAAGCGATGGTTTGATAAGGAATCTTTTCGGGATAAGGATTTTCAAATAGGTGACCTAGTTCTCAAATGGGATAAGCCAGACGAAGACTAGGGGAAGCATTCCAAGTTCCAACAATTGTGGCTTAGTCCCTATATGGTTAAAGAAACGATTGCCATACACACATATAGATTGCAAAACCTCAAAGGAGAAGCAGACCTCCTTCCTGTCCAATCCTTGAATAAATAATTTAGTTAGTTTTCCCGAGATAGATGACTTGTACATAAATAATCAATCTTCTCTCTCATTTATGGTTTTCCTAGATTGCTTAGATTTCTTTTGAATTATGTTTTATCTCATTTTGTCCTTTGCCTGTTTGATTCATATTTGATTTTGAGCACCAATTATTAAATTTGTTTCCTCCCATATTCCCTTGCTTACCTCTCTCCAGGATAGATCATTGTTGTTGACATCCATTTCTTACAATGATATGGAATATAGTGGCTCGGGGTTATGCAAATCTGCTTCTAACATTGAGACAAGACCATGTTTCTACAATTACTTAAATCTATCATTCAAGGCTCAGACTCTGTAGAGAAATACTACAAATCAATAGATAAGATTTAACGTCCTAAAACTCGCTCAGGAATAAGTAATTGGTCACATTTAAAGGGACTTGTGCACTCACACTTAACTAAATGGATGGTGTTTAGACCATGAAACATATGGACTATCTCAAGGTACATTTCATAAGGAAGTGGTATATATATATATATATATATAAGAAAATCTCACAAACATGTGTCATCTCACATGCCTTTAAAGGAAGACTAAAATCTCCCATCCACCTCCCTCTAATGATAAAATAAATAGGAAAGCATGTTCAAAGGTAAAGTCTTGGGAAATGCATTTCAAATCAAGCGGTAAATGTAGGTATATTTGTTGTGGCTATGGAAACTCATTGGTAGCGGAGATAGGCCTGCGATGTCGGGGTGACTCCGTTGGGGTTATGAACGCTTTCCAACAACAGAGAAATACTAGATATATGTAAATAATTGACCTAAACTTTCAACATTCCTCATGTATGATTTCCTTGTGATACTACACTTGCCTCTTGGGATAGCTAAGCTCAAGGAAATGAAGTTATATTTAATGATTTTGGAATGTGACTAGGAATCCATTCAGACTAGGTAGAAATCATTACTCGTCTCCTCTCAAACTTCAAATTTCAATAGGACCTACTAAGACTTTGTTTTGATATTACTTGAAGTAAAATGTTTTTTGTCTGGAACCAGTTTTATCTTAATAACATCTGATATAGATATTCATGACTCTGCCCAGTGTGTTACTAATTATTGTGCTAGCAACAACCCCTCCCTAAGAAAAAAAATCACATTTCTTTTAACAACATTTTTCTAAGTGAAGGAACCTTGGGGGGCTACCTTATTTTATTTGAACCTGTAAACCCCTTTTCTGTCAAATCACAATGCTTTACACTCTTAAAGTTCCTTTAATCTCTCAGCTCTAGTTTTACTTTTCCACCAAACTTAACTCAATTTGAAATGAATATTTCTATCACTCACCAATACACAACATATAAACAAAATATTTACATCACTCGTCAATACAGGGCATGGTAGCGAAGAATACACATTTTTCATTGATACTTCAGCATTCCAATTTTTCCTCCCTTCATCGATACACTAGCAGGATATATTGGTTTTGGGTCGATACATCGGTGGTTCACCATCTTCTCTATTCACTGATACATCGGTGCCACATTTCCTTCTTTCATTGATACATCAATGGACGAGATACATTGCTTCTCCATCATCTTCTCCTTTCATCGATACATCGATGGAAGACTCCTTTCCTTCGTTGATACATAGACAACTCGGCATATTTTTCCTTCACCAATAAACCAGTGAAAGATGTATGTATCTAACAGATACAACAACACTCAAATATTTTCCTCTGAAACCAATACAATGGCCAAGGATTTGCTTCACTCATTGATATACTGGTGGAATATTCACTTCTCTTGTCAATACAATAATTCTCTAATATTTCTTCCTTTCACCGATACATTGGCAATTTGATATCTTCCCTTCGCGTCAAGTCATCGGAAAATGACTCACTTTTCTCACCGATACATTGACATCCTAAGATATTTATTCTTCGTTGATACATCAATGAAAGATATTTATCTCTCATTGATACACCAATGAAGAAAAGATATTCACTCGTCGATACAGTGGGAACCACAACCTTAAACACACACATGTGGGGGTGACGTGGAACAACAAGTAATTGTTTGATCACATTTATTGATTTTTTTGCTTGAACGATTATATTAACTATAAACCTCCATCCAAACACCATTCTATGCCATTTTGATGCCAAAAAACCACGTTAGCTAAGGATTTGTTGAGAGCACAAGAGCACCCATGTCGTCACTCTCATAGACCCCCATCTCGGCCACCTCACATACGAGATAATAGCTATGTACTATGCAAACCACGTTCTTTTAAATTGTGTAAACCCTGTTATTTTAATTATGAGCACCTCGTCCTTTCAATAAATAAGACAATAGGGAAATCATTCAAGGTTAAATCATTGTATGGAGGGGAAGGGTATAATCACAAAAATATAAAACCCATCATGTAACTGCTAACCTTGTCTCATTAATGTCACACGTTGATGCTTGAATCCCCATTTTTTTCCTTTTTAATTTCTTGACCATTCTAGCTACTTGCGGAATATTTCTCCCCATCTGTTGCATGAATGTACTACCATTTTCTAGTTGTCCCTTCCTTGATCAAACCCCCCACGCCCATTTCAACACATACACAGACCATTTGAGAGTGTTTTGAACCAATGCACAGACCACATTTTAAATCCTCTTCTTCTTGTGCATCCATCTCTCATATGTTTCCATAAAGGAGTCCCCCCACACTCTAAAATTGTGATTGCCCCACTGCTAAATCACAACCAACGCTCTTTGGCGCTCACAACCAAGGAATCACCACTTAGCGCATAGGTTTCAACCCCCATTCTCTGATTCGATGATAACAAGTAGGGTTTTCTTCACATTCATACCTTGAAATTCTTCTCACTCGATTTTAGGATTGTCATGTCTACTCTGCTTGGAATTCACAAATAAGGATTTTTTTAAGAGTTACCATGCATTTTATTTAACTTGCTTGGTTTTATATGTTCTAACCAAAATATATTTTTGTTGTGATATCATGGGTTTTCCACATGATCAATCATGTCTACATGCATAAGGAAAGTTGATAAGGACCTTGTTATCGAAGTCTCATTAGGGAAAGAAGAAGAAGAGGTAGAAATATATACCCCAAGTCGTGTATACAATAACACTCGGTGTATCATCGACAAGGACACCTCATTCCACTAGGGAGAGATATATTAGATGTTTTCCAACCAAACCTTCCCATAGTTTCTAGAAGGAGATCTAGACCTAGACAAATATTGGACTATTATATGTTCCAGGTTGCACGGAATAGTTGTGCATTCAACAGTATTCCCCTGCGTTGAAGCCATGTCCTGTATCATTAGACATACATATGTATACAATAGGCAGATAATAAATGTAGAAGAAAAACATGTTGCTTCCTTCTAGCCATCAGTGCTTGCATCGTGCTATCAATTTCCTACGGAAGAGATCTCACTAGATGAGGATTGGGTAAAGGAATTCCCTCACAAACCAAGAGACATTATGAAAAATTGGTAGGTTCTAGGAAAGAGATTAAAAACGATATCATTGGATGACTACCCAACTAATCTACTCAGGCCTCCCTACCAATATGCGGTAGCAATGTTGTGCAAATTGTATGGAGAAATTGACACTCAGAAATTCAGGGTGGCATGGGTGCCTCTAATACACTCCATCACCACTACTATATCAATATTTAACTAGGCTGATATTTTATCCTCTACATTGGTAGAGACCATATTAGCGGCAAAATAAATGGCTTGAGGGAAGCACCCTAGTTTTCACATGGATTCTTATATGTTAGATGTAATGTGTGTGATCCATGCTTACCTAGATATGGGTTGGGATTCGTAGCTAGTAAATATCCCCATCCACATCTACTACAAATTCCTCTAGGAGAACAAATACCACTCAAACTACCAGAAGATCTGCAACAAATTTATTATCCCTCTATTTCAAGCATTGTTTTGTGCCCCTGTACCTTGTATATCTGATAAATATCTAGTTTTAGTAGGAAAGGTATAGGAATGGCACCTAATGGATCATGGAACCTACATCAAAGTATATGATTCTTCCAAATCCCCTCACCTGCTACCCAAGTTTATTCCCGAAAAAACTTGTTTTGTAGAAAATAACATACCAGACACTAGTACATGGGGAAGGTGCAACTCTGAATAGATATGAAAATATGATCTAACCACCATTGACCCTATGGGTTGGTGCTTATTGTTTCATGGATTTTAAGAGGCTCAAGTATAAGTTGACACCCTATCCACCTTCCACTTTGGAAAATAAAGATTACATAGGCATGACCCCCTGAGGATAGTGAGAAAACATTGCCATACCTACAAGTACGGGTGGAGTTACAAGTCATGAACATGGGAAGAATAAGAAATGCATAGAAGAGAAAGGAATTATAATGAGGTGATGTTCAGAAGGGGAGGACCATCAAAAAGGCATAGTATGATATGAGAGAGAATCCATGGCTACATATGAACGAAAAATAAATAAATTAGAATAAGAAAACAAGGAAAAGGTTGAGGTGGAACAAAAGAGAAGAGAGGAAAAAGAAACAAAAACAACAACAATAGAAAAGAAGAAAATAAAGAAATAATAATTAGTAGCATCATAAGCAGAAACAAAAATAAAGGAGGAAGAATAAAAGTAAAAATAAAAATCTCTCAAAGAACCGGAACAAAAGAGAAAGAGAGAAGAGGAAGAGATGAAGAGAAATGAAGAAGAAAAATAATAAGCATGGGAAGAGGCACAAGGCACAGATCCCATGGAAACCAACATACCAGGAACATCCTCGGGCTCCCCTCTGACCAAAGGGAAATTACTGTTGGGAGAATTGGGACTAGGGGCCTTTACACCATCTGAGGCCCAAAAAGTGGAAAATCAAAACTCCTTCGGATTTGATAAAGATTCGGGCAAGATAGTTCAGCAGAGCATCAGAACATTACATGTCTTTGAAGTGGCTCCACTTTCAATCACCACAGAGAAATTTGTGGTAAAAAATATCGAGGAAGGCCCCTTGGCTATTTCTTTGGCTGGTGTGGACTTTACTCAAGTATCTGAGAAAAATATAAAGAAAATGATGCAGGATATTGAAGAGTATAAATAAAGAGTTAGGACCCTAGAAGAAGAGGTAAAATTCTACAAGGGTTTAGGATCAATTTTGAAGAGGTAACGAGAGAACTCCATAACTTGGCCAAAGAAATGTATACCGAAGTGCAGGAGTTTCAAAAGAAGGCTACTCAAATTCTAGCACAACTGGACTAAAACAAGTCCAAAAACATTAAGTTTGTTAGGATAAGAATAGGCTTGGATGAGATGAAAAAATGGACAGAGGACGACCTGGATGCCCCCAAAGTCCTCCCAAGAATGACTAGATGGGAAAGTAAATTGAATTATGTTTTCCTTTCTAGGATGAGATGAAAAAATGGACAGAGGACGACCTGGATGCCCCCAAAGTCCTCCCAAGAATGACTAGATGGGAAAGTAAATTGAATTATGTTTTCCTTTCTAACTGTTAGAAAATAGGAGAAATGTTGGAAAGGGATTTGAAGAATTCCCTTGGTATATGCACAAGGCTCCACAATGCAACCATTATTCTATCCATCAAATTCCATTTGCCCCAAATTGATGAGTTGACTACACAAGCCAAATGAACAAATACAAGTGGAACTATAGAAGGTCATGTGCTCCATAGAGATGGATTTTGGGTTCCCACAAGAAGTAACCAATGTAATGATGAATGAGCATCTAATAAAGCTAGCAAAAGCTCAAAATATAATTCAATTTTCTTGGAGACCCTAGAAAGAGACATGAGAACCCTATCTCAAAACTCGACGACCCATGAAGTTACATTAGAATATTTGTTGTTTTGTATAATAATATCAATTTCAGATTATCATGAAGTATGGGAAGCATATATTAGAGATAAGGACAAAGGGGGGTCATGAAATAAATTCAAATTTTGAATTTTGAATTTTATTTGTTTTAAGTAGAAAGAAACAAAATAGGGAAGACCAAGAGTTTGTAATTGTTACTTGGGAATTCAAGAAGTCCTAAGAAAACAATTACCCAATTCAACTATATAAGCCAAAAAGTACACACTTAGAAGGGGCTCTTTCATCACGTAGTTTTGGAGAACTATTTTTCTAAAATTGTAGTAGAAACAATACCTTAGTGGCATTTTGATGGAGAGGAAACATTTTGCTAGTGAATGTTTATTGTGAATGCTTCTAGTGGACTTCTGGTTACTATGAATGGTGTAAGGTTATTAATCTATAGAATTTTCTTATGTAAATTTTGTGTCTCTTATAACATGTTTTATTCTTTATCATTAATGTTCATAGATAAATGGATAGATAGCTATGAATGAGTTATTGCAACATACTTCTATGTGCATGCATTTATTGATGAATGTATGTTATTAATTCATGTCCTATAACATCTAACTATGTAGGGTACCTATGCATGGATTGATGACATATATGGCTATTCATTTAATAGATTTTTTTCTCCTAGCTAGGATAGGTTAGATGAGATTTGATTTTGTGCATTTAATATAGCTCATACATGCACACACTACATTTTTGCATTCCATTAATCACTCATAAGCCCCTCAAACCAATAATGGTTTTCATGTTAGAATCTGGACGAGACTCCTATCCCAAATAGTGTGAAGTATAATTGGGACTTCATATTGGGGAGTTCCCCTATCCATTGAAGGGAATTTCGCCCACATCAACACTCCCTACTTGACCCAAGGTACCCACCAATGAGGAATATGACTCCAAGGTACATTTTCCTCTAAGCTATACCCCTAGAATACATGTGTCGAAGTTGATAGGGGAAGGCCCACTAGAGGCAAGATAATGATGATTCCTTAAAAGAAACACAAGGTAGAAAGTATAGTGTGATTGATAGAGACTGAAACCAAAGGGGGGTGGGAAGGTAATGGGAAAGTAATGGGCGATAGACTCAAGAATTCTCTTGTTTATAGCATGAATCAAAGGCTAACCTAGCAGTGACTGAAATCATTCCACTAGGAGTGGTCAATTTTTGAAAAAACAACTTTTCAAAGACATATCAATAAACCATGGGGATAACCAAAGCTCAAAACTTGGCAACATGGGATGGGTACGACTCACAGAGGCATGGGAAAAGTATAATAGGGCTCAGGATGGAACTGAATAGAATCCATGGGACATAAAGGTGACTCATCGTAGATGCTCTGAACAAGGGAAATAAATGGATGTTGTTATAAATTGAACTAAGTACTAGAAAATCACAAGGCCCTCCTGGTATTTCCAAAGGAATGTTAGAGGGTGAATTAGGTAAATGAGGTCCTTATAGTATTTCAAAATGGTTTCTATATGATAAGTAAATATATGTAGTACTAAAATGGTAAATGATCCTCTTGATATTTAGAAAGGAGTATCTAGAGGATACAACAAATCTAACCATTGTGTTGAAAGACACAATATCCAATTGGAATCCCATGGGGAAACCAAATGGGGATAACAAGGGGTAACGAGGAGATAAATTCCCCCCCAAAAAATAGATGATGGTAACACTAAAAGTGAAAACCACAAATAGAAGTGATCAAGGGTAGGGTCATTAATGGTAATCTCCTCATGGTTCGATGAATGGTGGTATAAAAACAAAGAATTTTCATTACATGGGTGAAGTGGAGGGCTTGTGATATGTGAGAATCCAGCAAATACCAACCATTAATGTGAGATTCAATAGAGAAAGGATGTCAACATGATGAGAAGAAATTCATGGGACTCCAACTCTTAGATGTAGACTAACCAGACTCCCAATCCTAAGGGGGATTAAACAACATGGGCACCAACATGCAGAAAGGATCACTATTCTAGGGCACCCATGGAATAAAGGATTTATCTCTGGGTAGATGGGAAATGGAAAATATGGATGGGTTGATCCATATACCCAAGTGAGGGTGGTCGAAAATATGGATGGGTTGATCCATATACCCAAGTGAGGGTGGTCCTATAGGCAATTTCCCATGAATAAAATGCAAATTCAATGAAGTGAGGGTAGTTAAAATATGCTAAATGTTAGTGAAATTTAGGATTGAAGGAGACCATTATCCATGGTGAACTGCCACACATAATTCAACAAATACCGAAGGATAAAGGTGCTTGAGTGATTGAGATAAAAGTGTAAAAAAATGAATTAAAAAGAAACATGATTTAATGCTTTTTGGAAAAATGGCTTCCAGGTGAAGTATCAAAGAAACAAATTATGAGAGTACCCTTTTGAACAAATCAAAAACATGATTCCAATGTTGTAATGGTGCATTAACTGAAGTCCCTATGAGCCTGTATGATCCAAAATAAAAAAGGGGATTTTCTATGAAAAAGGATTTCCCTCCAAATTCCAATTCATTTGTGAACTTGTTGGAGGTTGAGATTCGAGAGAAGGAGACGGACCTAAATCCTTGTGAGCTCATCGCAAACAAATCAACTATTAGAATTCAATTTTGTGATACTCAAGTTGGTGACCTAACCCTAGTTGTCAATTTCTATGGATTAGTTTTCTATATTAGATCCATGGGTGCCTTAGGGAGACCCCTAGCAAAATTTTGAGGGAAAACACACCTTTTTTAGGTTTCTTCATTGGGAGCATTGGAATTTCCCCCAATTTATGCAAGGGATAATGTAGAAAAATAGTATTTCCCTACAATAGCCAAAAATGGGTTTTTGGGGCCCAAAATTGCCGGGGGGGGTAAATTTAAGGGGAAAAGAAGGGTAGGGACCTAGGATTTAATGAATATGGAATAAATGACTAGAAAATTATGGTTTTGTGTAGGTGTGGACAACTTAAAAGTACAATGGAGGGATCAATAATTTGAATAAATTTGAGTTGAAGTGAGTGTGAACCAGGCAGTTCGAGGAGTGTTAGCCTGATATGGATTGGTTAAGTATGTTGAGAACCCACCTATGAGAGTGGGGAAGAAGCTCCTCTCTCACATAGTGCAGTATTGGGATGCATATGTAAAAGAATTTATGTTTTAGGCATAGTGGATAAATAATATTATCTAGGAGATCTATTTTTTGACAGAGCTCCCTCCATTAGGAATGGTGGGAGATACTTAGCCAATGATTTCTTAGGGGAGGAGATTATATGAGTTCATTGAGACAAAGTAAAAAACTAGGGTAAGGTTCTAGGATTTGTCTATCTAGATTATGGATCTTGAGAGGCTAGAGACATAAGCTACTATTACAGTGGTTATCCTCATACTAGAGACTCATGCTCTGCATAAGATATCTGGAAAGATGATGATTTTGATAGAGAGTGTGATATATAGGACCTACTATGGATGGGACCAGATGATGTTTACAATGTTAAAATTCCAATCGACCTCCTTCCAATGGGTTTCAAGAGGTAACTGTGCATTTTGGAAAGTCCTATGTTCCTTCTTATTCAAGAGGATTCCTATGCTTCATCCACACATCGGCATCCATTATGGAGACGCATAAGAGCGTAGGATGCAACACTAGGGGAAACTATTGAGATGGGAGGAG
>CBVK0100357141.1:0-12881 GCA_900067695.1 Picea abies
CCTGATGCTGTTGAAGAATATCCTTCTTGTTACGGGGGAGTGTTAAAATAATGTAACTACAAAGTGTATTCTTATTATTATTTGATATATTATTCATTGGATCAATCCCCATTGTGGATTGATCATGTCGACTATTGTATAAGGACCAAATCCCCTTTTGTGGATTGGTCATAATGTAATTGTAAAAGGCGAAAAAAGAAGTCGGCCTCGTAACATATCAAGAGGCCCCAAAATATAATAAAGGTGGTTATAACCACCTAGTTTGAGAAGTCGGCCTTGCTAGTGAAGAGACACTTCACACGTGACAGATTAGTATAAATAAGGAGTCTAGCGCCTCACTTAGACACAACACTTGCTCATTTGAGAGATAAGTTTTAGAACTGCAGTTAGAGAAGAAGGAGAGAGAGTGGTGCATCTTTGGGAGAGGATCTTCTGTATTAGCTTAAGTTATCTCGTTATCTCTTAGCATTGTATTGGCTATCTATAATAAGGAAGTTTTGCTGGGTTTTCTTCCCCATGAGGGTTTCCTAGGATAATTGATATGTCTCTTGTGATTGTGTATTTCTCAGTGATCTTGTCTTATGCTGTTGTTATCTATTGAAATGCAAAGAACTATAATAATGGCTTAAACATTAACAACAACAACCCTTACTTTGCCCCTTTTACACAATAATAATATTTAATTCATAATTTGCACATGAAAGAAACCCCAAGTAAGACGTCACCCTTCTAGGGCAACTCTTTGCACTTTTTGCAAGTCGTTGGAGTAGAAGATGGAAGCCGTTGGGCCTGTTGTGGCCTTTATACACACCTGAGGAATGTGGAAGAAATATTCAATTCACTTGGTGTGTCCTTAGGGGCAAGTCTTGAGTCAAGGTGCTGTCACCTGATCCTCGACTCCTTCGTCTAGGCCATCTCCTAACGAAGCCAAGGGGGGTGGTCCCAAACAAAATTTACTAAGGCTTGAACTAATTTAAGTACAATAAATAAATCTAGGAGTTTATTGCTATAAAGACAACTACAACAAAAGTAACTCTATACTAGCAACATATATCATTCATTCACATAGTAAAAGCTTATGGAGAAAGATATTCAATTAAGGAAATACTTGCATAAAATATATTCAAAGAATACAGGTGCTTGCAAGTAAAATAACCATAAACAAAATAGATACTTCAAGATAAAAGTAATGATTTGCAAAAGTGAATGCTTGAAGTAAATGGCTTATTAAAATATAGAAAATTAGACTAGTGCCAAATAATGAGATTGTGTGTTATGCTACTGAAATGTAGAATACCTTGTGGAGATTGCTTTTAGAGTTTGATTAATGTTCAGATATGATTTTATTGCATAGAAATAAAACTAATCTAAATGTGGCCTCTAAGAAGATATTCTTTAGAGTGGAGGTTGAGCTTGCCGAATATCCAACAAAGAGAGTATCCCTCTGATTTTGCACACAAGCTCAAGAGAATGTGGGAGATCCAACATGGATAACTTAGATTTCAAAGTTCCCGCCGGATTTATTACAGAAACTCTCTTACGTTTCCATAGAAACAATAATTATTAAAGATTGTCCTATTAATCTACTCCACACTGACCAATCCGATTTTGATGAGTTCCCCAGATTGAGCTAAGATCGCAAGGGTTCAGAGCATACACCGAGAGCTGAGGGGAAATGTTTATTTTAAAAGAAAAATAAAAGGCTGAAAATAAATTGCAGAAATGTAAATGTTTTCTAGTTAAACTACTGTCCACACTGTCCAGCCTCTTTGCAGAGGAGCTGAGGGGACAAGTTTATTTGCTCCAAAATGAAATGACAGAAAATAAAAGTTTTCTAATTACTAATGTCCTCACTAGCCAACCTCTTTTCAGAGGAGCTGAGGGGACTGGTTTATTTGCCCCAAAAAAGGAAAAAATGGAGAAAGGGAAATCTAATCTAGCAATTAAGGATTACTTTCCGAAAATGAGACCTAATTTATGTGATTGTTATTGTTGTGTTTTATGCTTATTTAATGATGAGAAGCAAATGAAATGAAAGACTAAAGCAAAATACACAATCGAGCCACAAGACACCACCCTCCTAGGGAGAAACGAAAATGGGGCGTTGTGTAGCCCACTCTTTTGTTATTTCGGTTACAATGGTCTCTTTCTGAGAGACATTGGATCCTTATAATGATGGATCAATGAGGTATAAGGTACAAGTTTACAAAATGGTTTAGGAAGGTATAAGGTACTCTAGGAGTCCCCATTGCTCCTAATCCGTCAAATTTTGGCAGAATCTCCCCTTGTTTATTTGCAAACCTGCACAAAACAACAAACAAAACAATGCAAAAGATGACCAAAAATACTTTAAAAGTGTCTTTGGTTATTAGTAGAAAAACCCCAAAAAATTCTAACTTAAAATCAATGAAAATAAGCAAAAGGAACTAAGGAAAACAAGCTAGAAACTTGTTTCCTTAGGGTCTTTGACTGCTTTTAAAGAGAAGCAAATTTAAAGCACTGAACTTGCTAGATATGAAAGCTTAAGCATGAAACCAAAGATCTCTTTTATAGCCTTTAGATTTAACTAAGTTTTAACTTGCAAAAGAGACTTTCCTATTGCTAGATCTTGCTTGAAAAATGATGAATAAATTGAAACTAAGCCAAGATCTAAAGAAATACTTTTACAAATCTGATCTACTTATGTATTTAACTTGAAAAAAGGTAGATCTAGAATGTAGATTCAAGTAACCAAAGAGATTTAGAATTTATGAGAGAAAGAGAGAGTAGAATTGCTTGATCCCTTGAAAAGCGTTGGGCAATGGGGTTCCTTCCTTTGGTGGAAAACTGAGGGACTATGTTGTTCACCACAATCTTGAATAAGAGGAAGATGCAAGCTAGCTCAACCTATCCTTCAAGTGAGATATCCTTCACAACTTAAAACCTCTCGCAACAGGGTTAAATGCAATGGTGTCATATAATATAGGAGCATGAATACTAAGCTAAATAAGCATGCAATTCAAACTATCTAACATACATGAATCAATAGAAATATTAAACAAGCAAGATTTTCTATTTCTATCCTATTGGGAGATAGCTCCCATTTCAAGGCCAAGATTTAACAACAAGAGCAAAAAATCCACAAGAAAGCATATACCTCAAATAAAATTGAACATAGATGATCCAAACAAGATTGCTTTACACCATGTAGTAGCCTCCAAAGCCTTTTTTATTCCAATGAGAAAGAAAGATTACAATAACATCAACCAACAAAATCACCCAAGCTCCAACTAGCTTAGCAATTAGGTGAATGCTTTATTTTATAGCCAAAGAGAAGCAAGTCAAGAAGAGGAGGGTGCACCACATGCGAGAAAGAAGGCTGTCGAGTGTGGTGATGCAGGAGCATCTCTCCACGATAGCCAACCAGCCACGTCAGAGCGCATGCATTCAAATGTTGAAAGGGAGGCGCAACCTCATTTAAATTTGAAATGAATGTAACTTTAATGTTTAAGCTGTTGAGTTGGGAAGCCGTTCCTTTGTGCAGGCTATAGATAAGATCGGCCTTAAATGTGTGTAATGGCTGAGATCTAGATCCGATTCTGGACTAGACAGCCCATTCAGTGTAATTGAATAGGGTAGGTAGATTGGAGGGAAGCGCTCTAAGAGCCCCCTCAGGTAAAAGAGATTTCAGATCTCATTTTTGTAGCTACTGAAGTGAGGGTTGAGATGAGTAGAGCCAGAGAGAGCTCCAGAACACCTTGTAATTACAGGCATTTGCCATTTTAATACAAAAGAGCAGTTTTTCCTGCATTACTGTGTGTTATGTGGATGTCTGTGTGTGTTCTCTATGTATGCTGTAGATGTATGTTATGTTGATGCATTCTGCAGGAGTTGTTTTGTTTCAGGCTTGAAGGGTCTTTGAGGTTCCCTGTCAGGAGGGCATGACAGAGTGCTGCGGACTCTGAATAGCAGTGCACAGAGGATGCACTTCTGAACTCTGCGGAGTCAGACAAAGACGTGCTGCGGCACAGAAGCTGAAATGATCAACTCAGGAGAAGACCTCAAGGTTGCTGAATACCTTGGAGGCAAGGCTGTGTATGAGAGACACAGTTGCAGACAGAATTCTGCTGTGAATTTTGAGAGCTTTGCCAAGTGGGCATTGAGCATACGCACGGGTTGCGTTGGAGAGGAATTCTGCTGTGAGTTCAGAAAGGAGAGGACCAGAATCACTGAGGATTTTGAGAGCTTTGCCAGGAGGGCATTGAGCAGGTGCAAGGGGTGCACATAGGAAGACTTATGTTGAGAAGTTCAGGAAAGAAACGAAATCATTGAAGATTCTGAGAGCTCTGCCAGGTGGGCATTGAGCAAGTGCATAGGTGCACAGAGGAAAACAGAACTGTTGAACGTTCTGTGAGAGGAAACTCTGCCAGGTGGGCATTGAGTAAGTGTGCAGACAGGCACAAAGAAGAGAATTCTTTGAGTTCTAGGTTTAAGAGAAGAATCCACTGAAGGATTTCTGCAGGGTTGCTGAACACCCTGATAGACTCAGCAGGAGGTTGCTTGAGTAGAAGACGGGCAAGAGGGCATCAAATTCTCCATCTGTGGGAGAAGAAAGATAAAATCCCTTAGGGGTCTGAGTACTCGCGGAAGCTCAGAAGAGATAGGACTTTTGCGTGCGTGAAGACTCTATAGAGGCGAAGGAGTCATAGAATCCCTTGGGGATTCGAGAGTAAAAGATCAAGAGGAATAGCGTTCCTACGCGCACAGCGGAACTCACAGTCGTGGAGTTCGCGGAGACAAAGCAAAGGTCGAGGCCTTTGAGGACTTGGAATTTTCCCAAGGCAGGAAGAAAGTGCACAGGAAGCTCAGGAGGGAGCACAGCAGTCGTCGGATCGGCGGAGGAAAGAGATTTGGGCCGTTGATTTCTACGTCCAAGAGGAACTCAGGAGGAGTCTACAGAAGGAGGAGACTGTCAGCCGTCGGTTCTCACTCAGAAATCCCGTAAGCCGTTGGATCGGGAGAAGATGCTCAGAGTTTAGTCTCTGGAGTGTGCACAGAAGGACGGATCTGAACCGTCTGACCTTGAATAGATTACCTGTCAGCCGTCGGATTGGACAGGAGCTGCACGAGGGTTACCATCGAGATTCCCGAGGTGAAGAAAATCGAGACACTTCAAGTCTCGAAACACCGGAGCGATCTGGACCGTCTGTTGGTGGAGACACGTGGCGGAGATCGAGCGTCCGTTGGTACTTTGGCGTATCGGGAAATCGGCATTCCCGGGAACATGAGATCGGGAATTTCCATGGGAAATTACCCGGGATAATCTGAGCCATCCATTGGGGAGACAGGTGTTAGAAATCCACAGAGAGTCGGGATATTGGGTCATCGGGAAATCGGAGTTCCTGAGGACAAGAAAGTTGAGACATCAAAAATCTCGATATCGGGACCGTCCATCAGAGAGGACGTGTGGCAGAAATCGGCGCCATCAGGGAAAGTCCCGACAGGAAGTCATTGATCGACGTTTGGGTTATCGAGATATCGGGGATCCTGGTGATAAGGTGTTTGTGCATTTTGGAATCACGAACCCCGAAACCCCGATGAGTGGGAGCCAACTGTCAGCATAGTAGAGAAGTGGGAAGCGCCATTGTGTGGGCTAGTTGTCAGTGTAGCGAAGAGTCGGGATTCGGAGGATCGCGAGTCTTGAGGACTTGGGGGTTTCGACATTTGGAAGTCCGAAACCCCGAAAGGAGTATATGACTGCGGTTGTATGGACCAGAAATCTAGTCAGGAGGGCTAGCGCGTAAAGGGGCGCATCGGAGAATCGGAGATCGGGAATTGAAGAGGATAGAGACTCTCGATAACGGGGGTTACGAAACCCCGAAGCCCGATACTTCTTTTCCTGTGGGGGAAAATTGGTGGCAGTCCGGTGCAGAGGCCGAGAAGGTGAGGAAAAAGACCTGTGGGTCAGATTTTAGCAGGGATTCCATTGGGAGTCCAAGGAGCCGCTTCGGCTCACATAAGGAATTGAACGATCCTGTGAGCGGGGGAGCGCGACGAGGAGGTGGTTGCGAATAACTCGCCTGCGTCATGTGGGTTCGAGTGCCACTTGCAAAAGAAAGGGGAAGGAGGAGGTGACACCTTTCTGAAGGGAGCCACCTCACTCAACCTCCAACTATTCCATCACGTGTGAGAAAAGAGGGTGCGCACCACTTGGCTCAAGAGGGGTGTGACTCACTTGGGAGAGGATTCTCCTCACCCATAGCTCGCCACCTTACCCCAAGCAACTTGCTCTTCTCCCTACTTCAAGTCAAAAATGTCTCTTGGTCAATGGGTAAAGGAAAAACATGTTCCCGACAAGTTTGCTAAAATACAACATTGCTAATTTTTCCTGATCTTTTATGTCTTTTTGACTTTTGTGAGCAAAATTAAATTTTTAGTGATTAAAATCACTAATTTTATTCACAAAAGTGGGTACTTAGGTAAAGTGGGTGTTCTAGGTCCAAAATTGAGTACCCCCAAGGCGTATAATGCCTCCTAGTACCATTTTTTAATACATAATCAAATTACAATTAAAATATCCCTTTTTACGGAAAATTTTTTATTGACTGAAAAACTTTGAAAAACCTAGGGGGGATTTAGCACATTTCCATAAGACTCTAGGATAATGCTCAGCATGGTTATATACATAAGACTCTAGACGTAAACACTCCCCAAGTCATATCTACTAGGACAATTACTCCAACTTTGGAGGATATTGAGTCAAAAAACTCGGAAATTATAAATCGCTTAGAACAACAAAATATAATTAACAAGTTAAAAAAACACTCTAGAGTAATGTACTAGTGTTTAAGTCTTAGGTGGCCAAGTCTGTTACAAAAATCACATGCTTAAGTCATTTTATTATAATTTCCTGCAGGGTATTGAAATGTGGTAAAAGGTTGAAAAGGGGCCATAATGGTCGGCTAGAATTTTGAACTTTGAATTTTGAACGAGTAGTTGTTCAACTTTTGGCAGCTCATCTGCAAGTCCATACTAGTGCAACTTGGTAGATAACAGGGCCTTCTAGGGCCTCCCTCTCATGCTCTAGGCCTTTGTCCTCCAAGTCAAACCCTCATCCATCCAAATGTGCCAAGTGTCAAGCCAACCAACACCACCACCCCAACCCTAGCCCTAGGGTGACGTCAACCTCCTCAAAAGCGACGTTTTAACCTCGAGAGAAAATCATTGGGCTAACAAAGGGCTGAGTTAGGTCCTCCAAGATGTCTCCTCAAGCCTCCAAAGGATGTCATTGTCGTCGGGTGTGTGGGCCATGGCATCAAATCTGTGGGATTTCAAGCCCCAAGGAAGCCCGAGCTAGGCTTGTTCTTCCAAATCTGTCCACCAACTAGGTCCTGCAAAGACAATGAATACGCCCTCCAAGGATCTCATGTCAAATGCATCATGAGAAGTAAATCAAATCAATAAAAGAGCCATCCAAGCATGTACATCCAAACCACCTCATCAAAACAAACAAGTGCTTCAAGACCTTATGCAATTTTCCAAGTTTAAGAATGAGAGGGTTGATAAAGCGACCTATTGGGTGAATCGTACCTCAAGTTTAGGAGTGTTTCCCGAGTGGATGTCTCTCTAGGTCATGTGGATGGAGTGGCATGCATGGGGGCAAGACTTTTGGGCATGGAGTTCATGACATATAAGGGATCATAGTGTTTCATTTATGGGTGCCTTTGTAGAGGGTGTGCTGCACCTTCGTTTTCAATGCAACCTTTTTCCAAGCCCATTTATTTCCTTTTGTCTTTTTAAAATGTTTCCAAGTTGAAGCCAAGGTGGCGCATCTACCTAAGCATGAAAAACAATGCCCACCTCGACTCTACCTTGGTCACATCGACTCTACCTTGGTCACATCATGCTTCCCCAAGTTGAAGTCATGTGTGGGGCTTCTACCTAAGCATGAAAAACAGTGCCCACACATGCTCTACCTTGGTTGGCATTTTGTATTAATTATTTTTCACGGGTCTGGTTGCCGCCTTTATACACACCTGGGTGACGTGGAAGAAATCTTCAATCCACTTGGTGTGTCCTTGGGGGAAAGTCTCGAGTCAAGGTGCTGTCACCCGATCCTCTACTCCTCCGTCTAGGCCAACTCCTAGCGAAGCCAAGGGGCGTAGTCCCTAACAAAATATACTAAGGCTTGAATCTAATCTAAGTACAAGAAATAAATCTAGGAGTTTATTGCAATAAAGACAACTACGACAAAAGTAACTCTATACTAGCAACATATATCATTCATATGTTCACAAAGTAAAAGCTATTGGAAATGATATTCAATTAATAAAATACTTGCATAAGATATAGTCAAAGGATATAGATGCTTGCAAGTACAATAACCATACGCATAAATAAATACTTCAAGAATAGAGTAATGCTTTGCAAAAATGAATGTTTGAAGCAAATGGCTTCTTAGAAAGTAGAAGATTAAGACTAGTGCCAATGAGATCGTATGTTATGCTGTTGAGAATGTAATGTACCCTGTGGAGAATCGAGATGTCTTTGAAAATTTTAGAGTTCGATTAATGTTGATTTATTTTAGTGAAACTTTACTGCAAGAAAGCAAATTTACACTAGATTTGGTCTCTCAGGAGACTATCCCTCTAGTATAGAAATTTGTTGAGAACTTGCCGAAACCCAATGGTTTCATCAACAAGCTCATTAGAGGTGCCGGAGGTCCAACACGAGGAGAACCTAGATCTCAAAGTTCCCTTCCGACTTCACACACTCCCTCTAGGTGGTTTTCTAGACCAAACAATAGTAACTTTCAAGATTGTCCTATTAAACTACTCCGCACTGACCAACCTCGGTTCTGATGAGTTCCCCAGATCGAGCTAGGCTCGCAAGGGTTCAAAACATACACCGGGGCGTTGAGGGGAAAGGTTTATTTTAAACAATAAAGCAAAATGCATAAAGTAAATGTTTTGCTAATTACTAGAATCCGCACTGTCCAACCTCTTTTCGGCACTGGGCCTCCTCTGAGGTGCTGAGGGGATTGGTTATTTGCCAACAGAAAATAAAGACATGAAAATAAAATTTTATCTAATTACTACTGTCCACACTGACCAACCTCTTTGCAGATGAGCTGAGGGGACGGGTTTATTTTCCAAAAAAGTA
Source organism: Picea abies (assembly GCA_900067695.1). NCBI lineage: Eukaryota > Viridiplantae > Streptophyta > Pinopsida > Pinales > Pinaceae > Picea > Picea abies. The sequence goes on from CBVK0100357141.1 coordinate 9,142, forward strand.
AATTGCAAAACTTAAGATGAAAGCTAACTAAACAATTAAAGATCACTGTGATCGAAATGAAAGTTAAGGAAAGGTAAAATGTGTAGTGCTTTAGGAGATTGTGATTCCTTTTACTTAGTTGTTAGATTGTGAGACAATTTAATTTGAACAAGAAAAGAGAATCATGCATGAAAATGAACACACCACCACACCGGTTCTCCCCTTAGGGGGATAGAGGAAAGTGTGAGGTCTCCTTATCCTCACTTATTTTAGTTATTTGCTTTTACAATGCCTTTTCTCTCTTTTGGGTCACTTGTGACCTTGGAAAAGCAAGGCCAACAAGTATTCCAATGTTTTCTTGAAAAGTTGTCTTCTATGGTTCAATTCCGGGATAAGATTTGCTCCAATCTTGGTCCAAATGGGCAGAGTTTCTCCCTCCTTATTCGATAACCTGCTAAAAACCAGCGAATAATTAGCTCAAATTCACCCAAAAGACACTTTCAAAGTGTCTTTGGAAAACCAAAATTTAAGCTCGACTTTCCTAAAAAAATTCTAAGTATGAAAAAGGGATTTTTTTGTGATTTTTAAACGACTTAAAGAAATTAGAAAATGACTCTTTTTAGTTGGCTTCAGTTTGCTGTTGTAAAACAACAAATAAAAGCTACTAAGTAGCAAGATTTAACAATGAGAGAGACTTCACTTCTCTGCCTAAAGATTTTATATGAAAAACTTGCAAAAAAATGAATGAATTTCTTGCTTAGATCTACACTTTGAGATATGGAAAAAGATTGAAACTAGATCTAAAGTCAAATACATGCAATAAAAAAAACTAGATCTAACTTTTAAATCAAACCTAGATCTAATATAGCATGGAAGGAAGTGACCGAATGATTTTTCTTTTAGAAATTTAAGAGAGAAGAGAAGAAAGCAAGCTTGTGCTTGGAATGTCTATGGGCAATGGGGTCCTTCTTTGGTGAAATCTGGAGGGAGCTTCTTCAAATGCCTTGGAAGAATGGAGGAGTCAATCTAGATCCTCCTAATCTACAAGTAGGGCATCAATTACTTCAAATCCTTGCAAAATAAAGGGTTAGAAAATGGTGCCACCTACAAGAGAGACTTCGATACACAATTGGTTAAGCAAAACAAATAATGCATTCAAAATCTCTTTAATAGATAGACACTAGAATTACTAATCAAGCTAGCTTAGTAATCCTATCCTAGTAAGCAATAGTACTTTTACAAGGCCAATTTAAACCACAATATAACAACAAATATAATGAAATAACATCACCACATGTGTACATGCATCCACACACTACCAAGTCACCAATTCGACTTCCAAAGTCTTTTTATTCCAATATTGAAAGAGTATAACAATATTACAACCACAAACATCAACTCCCAAGCTCCCACCAGTGAAATGAGGCGGGGCCGACCTTGTCTTATAGTTTCTTGGGTGATAATCCCAAGGCTAGTGCGCATGGATATGTGAGAGAGGGTGCATAGCTAAGTGGCAATTGGAGAGGAGCTCATTTGGACACCTCTCCACTAGAGTGTTAGTCAACTCCACTCTAATTAGGCATGTGTGGAGGGAGAACTCGCCATGTGTGCAAGGTAGGTGAGGAGGGCGAGTCATCCCTCTTGGGATTGACACCCTTCTCCCTAAATCCGCCACCTATGTGAGGGAGGTGCGCACTTGACCTTCAAGCTCTAACTCTAGTTGACAACTCCTCCATTGAACTCGCCCTTGACTCAAGAGATGTTGCCATCTCACGCTAAGACTCAAGACACGAGGAAACATGTTCCCGACATGTTTCCTTTTAATTAGGCTTGCTGATTTTTATTGATTTTTTTGTGTCTTTTTCACCTTTTGTGAGCAAAAGTCAATTTTGAGTAATTAAAATCACATTTTTGACTCAACAAAGGGGGGATAAAGGTTTAGGGGGTGCTTTGGGCTAGAAAACGAACACCAACATGGCATACAACAACATCTAGTGCCATTTTTTATGACTTTTTGACTTTTACAATTAAAATAACCCATTTGCAGGAATTTTTTTATTGACTCAAAACATTAAAAAAAACTATGGGGGACTTAGCACAATTTCCATATGACTCAATATAGATGACCTAGCTTGGTAATATAAACATTTAGAGACTAGACATTGAAATTCCATGCCAAGGCCTAACCACCGGCACATACTCCAACTTTGGAGGTGATTTGAGTGAAAAAACTTAGAAATTACAACTTGCCTAAGAATAAATTCTCAGGCAAGAGATAATTAACAAGTGAAAAAAACACTCTAGAGTATATACTCATGATCAAGTCTTGGGTGGCCAAGTCTTTTACAACTTCATCATGCTAATCTCATTTATTACAATGCCCCACAAGGGATGGAAATGCGAAAAACGTTGGTCAACATGACCGGCTGAACTTCTGAACACTGAAATTTGAGCAATTGATTGCTCAGTCTTTGGGGGCTCAAATGCAAGTCCAGCTAGTGAAACTCAGTGGATAACAGGTCCCATCAGTTTCTTACGAGAGACATTTCATTGTCCTCGATGTTAGAATATTGTGCTCGTTTAACCATAGACAATATCACATTATTGTCACCCAACCATTGGCACAAAGCCACCCCCGAGCACCTTAACCTTTGGTAGATACAATGATTCCAAGAAGCATGAAAAGAAAATTTTGACATTTTTTCAAAAAATTCTAAACTAAGCATGAAATGAATATGCAAGCGTTGTGAGTGGGAAATCCCCCTACGGACTAGCACTTAAGGTTTTAATCATGCATGCAAAAAAGACCTAAAGATTCCTACTTTTTACCATCATCCCAGACCTAATCCCCATGATTCTTAAGCAAATACACAGTTAAGAAGATCAAGTGAACATACCTTATTTCTGACGTTTGTTGTCGATCCCTCTTCATGCTTGGTCGCTCTTTGACTGCAACTCTCCTCCCAAGGTTGACCTGCATTCACAAAAGACAAACAAAGAACTCCACATGCATTTGATCTACGAATTAATAGGTTAGAGATTTCATCAACATGTACGCAATAAACAATAGAAACCTCATATGGTGGGATGGGAAAAGTACTTCTTTATTATTAACTTCACTAAAGCAACTCACAATGATGAAGCCGACCACTGCTCCACGAATCTGGTCCTGGGCTCCTCTTTTACTGTGCTCCAACTGCAAACACACTTGCTTCTCTTCTTCATTGAAATCACAATATGGTTGCAGAATCTTGGGCAAAGGAGAATACGAATTCGGGTAGAGTTTCTTTACTATGATTTTCCTCCTTTCAAATGGGGCCCTTACCCCTTCTTTTATAGGCTAGAAGGAGCTAGGTATTTGGTCGAATGATCGGCCATGCATGGCCGAAAGGTTTAGTTAACTTACCCAAAGCTGTGTGTTCCGTCAACAACTTTCCTTTTTTCGTGCTTTTGAAGGTCCACGCGGGCTGTAGTGGGTCAGCTAGCGTGGACACTGCAGATACACGCGGGCTGTAGTGGGTCAGCTAGCGTGGACACTGCAGATACACGCGGGTTGTAGTGGTGCAGGGTGCGTGGGCCTTTAAAAATAGAGTTTTTTAGAAGAGCTGTTCAGTAGTGGCTTCGAAAAGAAGGAATATGAGATGGCCTGATGCCAGATAAGCATGTATGGTGCATGTTATCGCTCAGTTTGTAGTTTAGGTCTTAAGGCTATAGGATAAGGGTCAAACTGGCGTAACAGGGACCTACCCCACCCAATGTCA
>CBVK0100357142.1:0-12881 GCA_900067695.1 Picea abies
GAAGACCCAGGCCTTCACGTGGCCAAGGCTCGATCTAGGTTTTTAGTTTTGTCTTGTTTCAGGTTTTTCACTTATGCTTCTATCTAGGTAGCCATGGGAAGATAGTCAACTTAGAGAAGCTTGGTCTGTGTAGTTTAGTTTAGCTTTCACCACCTCGTCCTGTGCAGCATCGTAGTTTTTTTCATGCCTCACTCTGATTTTTGGATAAGTGGCACTCTGATTTTTGGCCAAGTGGAAGTAGTGTTTTCCTAGATGGGCACTGTTGCCACACATGTTTAGACTCCATAGACAGTTTGTAATTTTTTCCAGAAGGATCTAATACAAATACTAATCTACTAAAAAAAACATCTTGAGGGGAATAATATTCTCCAATTAGGATGTGTTCCATGACACTTGGATTCACTAAAATGTCAACGGATATGGTCTTCGATATTTTTTCCAAGTTCCCTTCTAAAAATACATGATGTGTCATAATGGGAGATCAGTACCATGTAACATCATCAGTAGAATCCAAGATTTTCATGTCATCCTCCAAACATTACCAATTAGGAATAAATTATGCATGATGGGGTATGTCATCCAATGGCATGTCAATTAAATCCATGGATTCCATGATGGCCTTGTTTATAGGAAGTCATGAAAAGCAAGAGGAGGAGTGATGGCCCATGTAGGTCTAGAATAATGATTTAATTCCACATCCTGTTGGAGATTCAAATCAAGGTCATTAGATGTTGACCGAATATTCTGATAGTTAATATCAACCATTGTGAGTGGAATTTAGGCTCCATGAGACTCTTCTTTTGCAGTACTTGGTACCACCCAATGATCCAAAAATCCAAGGAATCCACTGGTAATGAAATACATCATGTTAATAGGAGCTAGATTTTGTAAATCATGTGGTGAGGGAAGGGTAATCATACCCATCAAGAAGGATTCCTTGAACATACCCACACTAACACTCTGATAGGAACTCTTGTAATCACTAACAAAGGTCACATTAGATCTCGCGTTGGTCTTAAGGTCAAGCGTATAGTATGAAATTTGATATATGGTCACAATTATCCCTTAATGAGGGAAATGAAGGACTCTAAATACCAAAAATATTACATCCATAATGTATTAAAACCAAGTACATCCAAGTAGAAGTTTGTATTCTATAGGGAATTGACCACTTCGATGTATACTGAAATATTATTACCACCTAAATCTATAGGAAATGTGGTAATGATACCATGAGGCAGAAACATGTGTCCATTGATCACCTTGAGCATGATGTTACATGGTTCGAGCTTTGGAGATCCAACAACTTTCTAACATGACATGGACATGATTTAGGTGGAGTCTCCTTCATCAAGAACCATTCAAAAGATATTTTTCCCACAGAATTTTACCTACATTTGACAAGAAAATCGGTGGGAGATCCTATGTTGACTTTGTTCCAATTCAAACATAATCATATTTAACTCTGAGGATTCAACCCCACCTATGGTGAAAAACAATGCCTTATTCTATGTCAGAAAGCGTCACAAAAATTGGAGAGTAGAGATGGCACATGAAACCTGGGCCAAATCCTCCAAAATGTTTTAGTTGTGGTAGGCCCATGCATTAGGATTATGTTTTTTTCTTTGAATAACACCCTTTGGTGGGAGAATCATGGTATCAAGTGTTGGCTTCTCTATTTGGAGAGGGCCACTAGGAAGCGAAGAGGTAAATTGATCTTGATTCCAAGGACCAACCTTAGGAGTCTTGTAGTTATGAGCTCAAGTTTAAAAATATAGAATGTTCACACATGAGCATGTGAGAATTCAAGGATGACACCCCTTGCGGAGAGGTTCACTCCATGCCCCCTTGTGTAGGGGAAGTATTTGAGGAAACTATTTCTTGTTGTTGGGGAGGAAATTTATTGGTCAAGACAATAGGTTGTTGGGAATATTTATACTAGGAAAAATAACTATGAAACTCATCTAGTTTTGGGCACTAATGGGTAAGATGATCATCCCCACAAATATTACAGGATACTTCTTATTTTTCTCCTTCTTGCCTCCAACATCATTGTTTTTTGTTTGTAGAGTCCCATATTCATTGAAGTTTTTATTCTTGTTCTTATTTTTCCCTCCAAGTTGTTGGGGATGCTTCAATAGCATCGACTGCACCAAATGCACCTCAAAGGTTTGAACAGGAACTTAGCAGTTTGAGTGGTGGGAAAACTAGTTTGCGGGTTTGATGTGATATTCAATTGACCCAACTATCCCACAGATGCACTAGAAATGGAACCTATCATCTCATCCACATGGGGTATGAAGTTTGTCTTATGAGGATCTATCGATGGTCTCAGAGCATGGGGAATGATATAGTATAGAGTTCCTAACTAAGAGTAGATCAAATATAACTGATGGGAACTTAATATAGATTACTCTTTAGACATTGTTGGTCCTTGAGATGTTCTAGGCTATAATTGGAACTATGCCAAGGCACCTCAGAGATAAAAATCAAATATGATTTTAAAGTTATGTTGTGTGAAACCCATAAGATAATCTCAAGTTGCTCGAAACCCTCAAAATCTATAGACAGAAGGTTCATAGGATTCTCAACCAAAGAGGAATTTTCCCATGTGTATTAGTGATTTTGGTTCAAAGGTGATGGGTGGATGAAGAAACATAATTAAGCACACAAGGTATTATGGTGAATAAATTTTGCAGTCTTTATAGAAATAAATCATACTAAGCATAAATAATTCAGCATATTAACACATGTGAATCTATGTTTGTGAAGGACATACACATAAGACAACTTAACACATAATACAACCTAATTTTTATCATATTACATTATACAAAAATAATTCTCCGCTCATTCAATCATACCAAACATATATAATATATAAATTGGGCATTAACATGAAATCAACTTCAATCATAGAATACACATCACACATTTACAATGAATATGATGCAAATGTTTCCTAGGGATTTTATTAATATGCAAATTAGATTTACATTGTCTAAAGAATGGGTATGGATTTACATGGAAAGAAATACAATGGAGTACAAAACAATGAAATGATATAGACTGATACAATCATGGTGAATGAATCTTCGCCATATATTTGTCCTCTTCTCATAATATGTCTTTTTTTATTTACTCTCTTTTGATCTTGAAAACCGTAAGAATAGATTACACTTCTATTCCCAAAAAATGATGAACTTTTCAAGATGAGAGATGCTTCTCCTTTATAGTTGCACTTTTGTCCAAAACCACTTCCTGAAACTACTTTTTTCTTTATTTTTCTTGAAACCATTTACTTTTTCATGAATTTTTTTAACCAAGTAAAAATTTAATTACATGTGTTTTACCTCATTTACCCCTATGGGGTTGGTCGCGAGTTGTTTGGATCTCCTTGTTTTACCATATGTATTTCGACATACTAGCACATTTGTTTCTAGTATTTACCCATTTGATATTTTTGCTCGTTCATATTTCTTACTACCTCATCCAAATTGGTATACAACTCATATATTGGTGGAGGTAATTTATTGAATATCATCTTCAAATTATCTAGCAACTCAAAATCTCATGCCAAAAGTTCTACAATATATTTCCCCTTCGGGGTCCCATCAATATTTTCATATTTGGTCCCTACTGCTCCTCTTTTCATCTAGTAGTCACTGATAAAATTTTTTTGAATACATATCTCCATGTCCATCCTAGAAATATAGCAATCCATGCTTCATTACATAACTAAAAATATTCTTAAAACAGGTGATGTCCCTCAAAATATCATGATATTTACCTTCTACATTTTGTAGCAACCCATTCTTTGTAATAACTTTTTTACCATCCATGATAATTATTGTTCTATCATTGACATTTAGTGTCTTCAACTCTTCTTTTGTTCTATTGTTCAAAAACTTAATTGCATCACTGGCCAAATCTGGTTTGTTCTCTAGCTCAACAACTATCCTTTTTATATCTTCCAAGGCAAATGTGACTAGTTCTAACTCATCCCACATCACGAAAAAATGAGCCCGATTTTGAAATACTTGGAGGTATGTTGTCCCAAATCAGGTGCTTATCTCCCTTCAATATTGGCCTTCCAATAATATTCACTTTTATCTGATCTATCACCTTTTCTTCTTCCTATTTTTCATCATGAGTTTGTGCTAAAAGTATTTATATGTTATTCACAATCTCTTCTAGTTATAATATCATTTCATCTGTGGTCCTTAGTTTGATTGTCAAGGTACCCGATTCAATTTATTTATAACTTAAGTCAGCCATAACCTTTCATAAAACATCATCTAGGTCCTATGGAACATTATGAGCTATAGTTTATTTGGATACCTCCATTAACTGAGTTTGTTGAACTTTCAAGGATTGATTTTTAGTCTCTAGGAACTCAATTATCCTATTAGATTCTACCAATTATTGTTATAGATTTTCCTTTTCCTCCTGGCTTTCTTGCAACTCAAGAGTATACACATGTTACACATATAGAACATTCAATTTATTTTTAAGGAATTTTATTTCATTGTTCTTTTTCTTTACCAGGTCTCCCACAATAGTGGGATTCTTGGGGTGTACTCCCAAAGAAATTATTTTCCTTCCAATTCATTTATATGAGATTGCTTAGAATTAGTAGTTGTATTATCTTGCTTCAACTTCTTGTCAATATTAATCACCATATTTTGCATCTTTTGTACACTAGCAATGGATTGAAAGACTCCTTTATAAAGGATGTCACTAGCTTATTTGTGAAGTTCAATCATGTCCACTGGGTGGACATCACCAATTTTCACCTTCATCTAGGTGTCTTTGTAATCAGTAGGAGAAAGGGTAGTGGGAACCTTTCACTCAAGTATAACCAATTTGAAATTTCTCTGTTGTTAATGAAAAACAAACAACACCTTTGTTTGAGTTGTATCCCCCCCCAAGTTTGGGGATACATCTATTTTCTTATCTCTTGATTCTTTCTTTTCATTTCAATATATTGAGTAAATAGAGAAGGTTGATTGTTATATGTCCCTAAATTTATGGATGTCTATGATGCTACTGTTACTCCTATCAAGGAAGAAGTAAGATGTTCGACTATAACAACAAGCTCCCCTTGAAATTGAACCAACTTCACTTGTTCCTTGTCCAAGATATTGTATGTTTTTTCCTTTGTTGGCCACTTCTACTAGGATTCCATTTTACTCTAATTATTTACCACTTTTGGCCCTTTTACTCAGATACCCTCCCCTTGGTTCATATGTATCCATTTCAGAAAATACTTCTAAGAAATTCCTATTTTCCCCCTATCATTATTGCTTCTTGGGGGTATGAATCACCTTTTCATGGTCCTTTTTCTGAGTAAGTGATTGATGTTGGGAATTTTCCTCCAAAACGTTTTTAACCTTTTCCCATGAGTCAAGGTTAGCATTCCTCTCAAGTAGTGGGTTTGGTTGGTGCTTTTAATTTGACCTCCTAGTGGAAATCACATTGTATGGGTCATAAACCCATTTCTTCCCTTTCTCCAAATCAAGTTGTTGGAGCACTTATTTTGTAACTACCAAGGAAGTCTTGAGTTTTACCAAGAAAGAAACAACCTCCTAAGGAAACTTGAAAGTATTATTTTTTCTATGCTGAGGAAAATTCAAGTGATCATAATGAAGCCTATGTCTTATATACTCTAGAGAAAATATCTCGGGATTCAGGAAAACTGACAATTTATAAGGCTCTTATTCAAAACTATGTACTCTTATGATAGTGTGATCTTGTGCCAGGTACTAATCTCCCAATATGGTGTCTTTTCTTAGTTGTATAATTCTCTTAAATTCATGGAACATTCTAGGAGGTGGAGTGTTGTGAAACAGGGAATATAATGCACTCATGAACTTTCTCACAAAAATACTGAAGCCTTTGTCTTGATATTGATTCCTCACCTCTAAACTACATTCAATCATTATCTTGTACACCCATGAATCATTTTTTGGTTGAATCCCTGTGCTCTCAAAATCTGGCACGTTGTGGAACAGTATAAGGTAGACCATGTAAGCCTAGTACTTGAAATACTTGGTACTATGGAAATTGATAATTGTAGGTCTATTCCTTGTAGGAAAACTTATCACACAATATTTCATATGGAGGGAATAGGATAGTCATGAGTCCCAAAATATCCTCATCAATTGTATTGTCATGCTCATAACCAAGGATTTGGCATGCCATGGTGATGGTATGTCTAGTAATATTAGGGAAAATATTTGATCTGTAAGGTGTTGAACCAGTTGGTAATGGGGCATTGTGAGCCAGAAGGTTACTCAACAATTTGTCTTTTTAGGCTATGATAAATCATGATACCTAGGGGCCAAAGTATCAACATCTAGGGTTTCAAATATAGGACGACCTATATGTAAATGTGAATGAACCTGTATAGATAATATCTAGATAGAAAAGGACATACACAGTTTGCAAAAGAAATGAGAAAGGATAGAAACGAGAGAGAGAGAGAGAACAAATAATTGTATTATTGAATGAATGAATGATAAATTACACATGATATGCTACATATAAATAAACTAATGTGCACTATAAGAGAATCCAATGCACTATAGTGGTGGTCTAGAGTGATATGGACACACACCAGCATTTATAGGAGTTAATTTCCACCTAGTATGAGTTAAATAGCCTCTTAGTCTTCAGTCAACTGACTGAAATAGGGTGAAATGAGGGGAATGCATTAGTCTGGTGATAATACCAAGGAAAATGGCATTAGTAGTGATGACCCCAATGTTGCATGGTGATGGAACCAATGTGGCATTAAGACTCCACTCAATAGATCCAACTGAAGTGTGGATTGAAGAGAATATTCTCCTACAATGTAGGAAAAGGAATATTCTCCCTATACTATAGGAGATTGAATAATGAATAATAAACATAGGGAAAACCTTAGTAAAAATAAATCCTAAGTGTGTGTGAAGTATCTCCAACAACCCCCTGAACATCACTATGGTGAAAATAAAAAGTGGGTTCCGACAACGAGACCATGTTAGGCACCCAAATACAAAAGACACACTGAAATAAATTAGGAAAGAGGGAAAATATCATGGGTTTAAAATGTAGGATAACCTATATGTAAATGTGAATGAACCTGTATAAATAAGATCAAGATAGCAAAGGACATACACAGTTTGTAGAAGAAATGAGTGATCAAAATCTGGACTAGGGGGCAAAAATTTGCTCAATTTTCAAAGTGTTGGAATCCGACGAAACCTATGCCATTGCGTCCATCTCATCTTCCTGATTCCGACGGTATATTTACTTTCGCAAACGGAGTCCGTATGGAGAAGTTATCACAATTTGTTCGCCGAGCCAAACAGACAAAAATTTGATGTTGACTGTACCTATCCGTATAGTCCGTACAAGACACGTGGCAGGCCGTACAACATACATGGCATGTCCGTACAGGACACGTGGTGGATCCAGGTGATGCCACGTGTCATGCAGTTTTGGACTTTTTGGTACACAGTTTGACCAATTCGGAAGTGACACGTGTCACCACTGGATGGGTGACATGTGGCACAGGATGACGTCAGTATCCTACATGTCGACTGACGTGGAAGGCTGACGCAGCATGTGACTGGACCGTATGGCGATGACATGGCATGTTTTCATTGGTTGATGTTGGTGAATTGGATTGCGACATGTGTCCTTTATGTGGCGAATGGTATGAGGGCACGTGGCCCAATCCATGGGTGCCACGTGTCCCTCGTTTATTGGTTGTTTGGTTTGTGTGTTGGTTAAAAAATTGTGGAGCTGACCGAATTTGAACCGGTGACCTCCATCTCCACCCAAGTTTTCACCAATCTCCGCTAACCACTATGCCGGCCTTTGTTTCTTGTAACATATGTCCATGCGCATATATTTAAATTTGGTAGTTGTGTTGATTGGAAAAGGGGGGCGGGCCGGGGCTTAGCCCCGACCCGTGGTTCCACCATTTATTACATATGACTGGACCATATGTGTTGTTTCCCAACCAATTGGTGCTCCCGCATATTATTGCATTGTGTATAAACCAATGTTAAACCATATGTATTGTTTGTGCGCGGGAGTGGTAACATATAATGTGCGGGGTTTATAAAACTATAACCAATGTTTACACCATTTGTAATATTTGTGTGGGGGTTGAACCATAGCCCGATGGTTATATGGTGTGCGTGTTAATATTTGCGCGCGATTTAAAACTTGGTTACAACGGTTATGCGGGACAGTTGTATCCGTTGGCTCTTTCTATTTTGATCGAGGACATGGTTTGGTGAGCCTATGTCTGTTTTTTGTGATTTAAATATCATGTTTGGATAATTGTTATGCTCTGAACACATTGGGACAGATTTCAGAGGCTTTTGAGGACTTTTACAGGTGTTTTTGCCAAAGAGAAGCTCAGGGAAGCTTATGGCCACATGTAGAAGAGGTCATGCCCGGATGAGCCATGATCCGTGTTCAGAGTTTTATTAGTCATTTTTGGGTTTTTTATGTGTTCTGATCTCAATGGTATAGTTTGTTTTTCCATTGGAGTTGAGCAGCATCTTGTAAAATAACTTTTGACTAATTAATCCCAGAGAGCCAAGTCCATTATGGAGGCTCAAGGAGATGAGTCCATTATGGAGGCTCAAGGAGATGTAGCCCGGAGGGGGGTGAACTCCTTTATCATGTTGTTCTTGTTGTGCATTTGATGGTTTATTTGCTGCAAGTTATGTTGCTGTGTTTTCATTTAAAACACATGTTTAACCATTCAAAAGAACATATTCTCATACATAAGCATTTACAAGAAGATACATGCACATTTAAAGGAAGAAGCATAAACTTAACACATAAGTTTTATCTTGCATATTTATACACATGAAGCAAGGTCCTGTAAAGTTTATTTTATTTGGAAAGTAGGGGTGCTTGCATAGCATAACAAGTCAGCCTTCTATTTTCAGATCAATGAGAAAGGATAGAAATGAGAGAGAGAGAACAAATAATTGTATTATTGAATGAATGAATGATAAATTACACATGATATACTCTATATAAATCAACTAATGTGCACTATAAGAGAATCCAATGCACCATAATGGTGGTCTAGAGTGATATGGACACACACCAACATTTATAGGAGTTAATTGCCACCTAGTATGATTTAAATAGCCTCTTAGTCTTCAGTTAACTGACTGAAATAGGGTGAAGTGAGGGTAATGCGTTAGTCCATTGATAATACCAAGGAAAATGGAATTGGTAGTGATGACCCCAATGTTGCATGGTGATGGAACCAATGTGGCATTAAGACTCCACTCAACAGATCCAACTGAAGTGGGAAATGAAGAGAATATTCTCCTATAATGTAGGAAAAGAAATATTCTCCTATAATGTAGGAAAAGGAATATTCTCCCTAAAATATAGGAGACTGAATAATGACTAATAAACATAGGGAAAACCTTAGGAAAAACAAATCCTAGGTGTGTGTGAAGTATCTCCAACACCCCCCCTGAACATCACTATGGTGAAAATAAAAAGTGGGTCCCGACAACGAGGCCATGTTAGGTACCCAAATACAAAAGACACACTGAAATAAATTAGGATAGAGGGAAAATATCATGGGAACCCCCCTCCCGCAAGGTACAATGTATAAATAAAGAAGAATTGACATATGCTAGGAAATTATGTCCTTAACTCCAAGATGACTTCATAGAGAATGGAACTTTTTCTCAGTGAAGGACTTGGTGAAGATGTCTGTAGTATGTTTTGCTAAAGGAAATAATTGTAGATAAATGATACCCTCCTGTAGTAATTATCAAATGTAGTGCATGTGGATCTCGATGTGCTTTTTCCACTTCCTCTAAAATGGATCTATTCCGAACTTCAGAGAGCTCTAGTTGTCACACCAGATGATGATCGGTAACTGAATTCCCAACTCAGTAAGAAAATGATGAAGCCACATATATTGAATGGTTATGTTAACTACCCCTCTATACTCTGCCTCGAATAAATATAGAGAAATAGAAGCATTCTTCATGTTCAACCAATAGATGGGCCTAGAACTAAGACTAAGCGAGTAACTAGATGTGAAATTGTGATCAATGTTGTTGCGAACCTAGTTAGAATCAGTGAACCTGATGACGATCAATGCAGAGTCTGCTACATAGTGAATCCCAAAGGTGATGGTTCCCTGTATGTATCGAAGGATACACTTTGCATCCTTCCAATGTATCTCATGTGGATCTTTCATGAACCGGGACACTAATCCAACTAGATAGGAGAGGTCTAGTCTAGAGTGTGTGAGATACAACAACCTCCCCAGTAGTTGTTTGTATAGTGTGTTGTCCACCAATGGAGTGTCCCCGCCATCCTCAAATCTAACTCCTGATAGGAAAGGAGTTGGGGCACACTTGCAGTATGTCATGTGGAATCTCTTGAGGATATCTCATGCATACTTGGCCTGAGACAGTTTGATGCTTGATGCATCTTGACTGATCTCGAGACCAAGGAATAAATGTAGTGGAACCATGTCCTTCATCAATAACCTTTCATACATAATCCTCTTGATTGTATCAATTGTTGAAGTCAAGCAACCAGTGATTAGGAAATCATCAACATAAAGAACTATGAGTATAAGTGAATCAACCATCCTAATCATGTAAATGTTCAGCTCTGACTTACAACATAAAACATTATGTGACAGTAGGTAGGAGTCCATCTTGGCATACCATTCCCTCGGGGCATGTTTGAGTCCATAAAGTGACTTATTTAGTCAACAGAACAAAGATGAATCCTTCATGAAGCCCTGGGTATTCTCCATACAGATCTCCTCATAGATATCTTCATGAAGAAATTCATTATTCACGTCCATATGATGGACTTCCCATCCCTTGGATTTCTCAATGGAAATTTTCAAACATATGGAATCCATCTTCTCTAATGGAGTGAATTTCTTGTCATATTCAATGCCATGAACCTATTGAAATCATTTAGAAACTAGACTAGATTTCTATGTGCTAACCTTTCCATCTACTGCACTCTTGGTCCTATAGACCCATCTTCACTTGATAATTTTCCTTCCTGAAGGAAGGGGAACCAGATCCCAAGTCTGGTTATCGAGGACGGAGTTGTACTCCTCCTGCATGCTGGATTCCCAAAAGGTATTCCCAGTAGCCTTACCATAGGATTATGGATTGGAAGACTGAACCAAGAGAATATTCTTGGGTGGCATTGGTTCAATGGAAGTGAGTGCAATAGAAGGCTCCTCAAAATCATATTGAGTCCTCTTGGTATCAATTAGATCCCCAACAATATCTCCTACATATTGAAGAGTAGTCTTGGCCTACTTGGGCCTCGGATATGGCTCTGTATCTGCATCAACGTGCAA
Source organism: Picea abies (assembly GCA_900067695.1). Lineage (NCBI taxonomy): Eukaryota > Viridiplantae > Streptophyta > Pinopsida > Pinales > Pinaceae > Picea > Picea abies. Next base: position 11,381 of record CBVK0100357142.1, read on the forward strand.
TAACTCTTCATATAACTATACTGACTCGGTATTTGAATCATCTGGATCCTCTCAATAAGAACTCTCATCTGAAGAAGATTCATCATGTGCATGCTCATCATCTCTGATAGGTAGAAGAACAAATTTTTTTGCATGCGGTTGTTGAGTTACATGCGAGATAATTTTCTCGAATTGGACACTACACTCAATGATGACTCAGTTTGTGGAGGGATCAATGATTTTGTATCCCTTCACATTGTAGGGTATCCAAAAAACATACACTATGTACTTTGTGGATCAATTTCCTTCCTCTTCTCAGAGAGAATCTTGGCACATGCACAAGAATCGAATATACAGAAGTGGGTCACTTCTGGTTTGAGGCTACTCCAAGCCTTGAACAAGGTCTTATCCTTGACATATCTATGGGGAGATATGTTTTGGATGTAGGTTTAACAATTAAGTTCTTCATCCCATAATATCTATGGAAGTGACTTTGCATGCAACATGGAAGATTCCATCTCTTTCAGGGATCTAATTTTCCTCTCAGTAACTCATTTTTTCTACGAAGTATAAGGATCTCTATGTTGCAAATGAATCATGGTCTCAAGGCAAAGATTTTGTATCTCGGGGTTGAGATACTCCCCCCCATTATTTTTTCATAGGACTTTGATATTATTTCCTGACTGTGTCTCAACAAGAGCTTTGAAATCTTTGAGGTGTTGAAAAACTTCATATTTTTTCCTGAGAAAGAAAGTCCAAGTATGGCGTGAGAAGTCATAAAAAAAATGAACATGTACCTTGATTTACTAATTGATGGATGTGGAAAGGTTCCCATGAGATCGTTGTGGATCATATACAAAGGAAAGGAGGCCTTCTAAGTCTTTCCTTTGTCGAATTTCTCTTGAGGGTGTTTTCCAAGAACACATCCCTCAAAATTTCCTTCGGAGAAGTGGATGTCAAGTAGACATTCAACCATTCCCTTCTTTCTAATATGTTTCATATATCTGAAATTTAAATTCCCGAACCTTTCATGCCATATCCTACTACTTTCATTAGCATGTCTAAGCAGTTATGTAGAATCTGGTTCAATAAATTCAGAAAATGTGTACAATCTAGATTGGTGATTTACCTCACCAGTAGAAACTTTGGAAGTGGTTTGCATGTCATAGATATCCATTGCATCGGGTGTGAATATTACTTTCTTTCCAGTGCTGAATTGTTTCATCTGATACACATAGAGAATATTGACAGAGAGTTTGGGAACGTGTATCACATTCTCAAAGCTCTCGTTTGTGAGTTCAACTCTTCCTTTGTCGATGACTTTGACTGGAGAGTTTTCCCCCATCATAATAGGAGGACCTTTTCATGCGTCTAATGAAGAGTAGACTTTCTTTTTGGATTCCATGTGGTGTTATGCACTTGAATATAAAATCCAAGCATCGGGAGAGAAGTTAATGGAAATCAAAGCATGGATAGAATTACTTTTCCTAGGGTTTAGATCTTTTGGCTTCTTCTTGTTCTG
>CBVK0100357143.1:0-12881 GCA_900067695.1 Picea abies
CCGCTCTTCCGATCTCACATGCTTTAAGGACCTTGTTTTTGACCCATCTATACATGTCAATTTTCAAATCGTATTGGTATATTTTTTGTGGGATACAAATTTATGAAAGAATTTAGTATTCCAATCACCCTTATTCATCTAGATATATTAACTCTTGAACCACCATGTATATTCTTCATTAGCTAGCAATCAGGACTTACTAGTTTCCATATATTTGATTTCAGCTAGTTCTTCTTCGGAGAACACCTATGTCTCATTGGATCAGAACAACTTCTCTAGTTTTTCCTCCATTGGCAACAATTGATATTTATGGATTTTTATTTGGGACCTGTCTTAATATGAAGTAAGGACCTTAATAAGATTCAAGTTTGCAATAAATTGATCCATGTCTGAGGCACCCATTTGAGAATCATAATGAATCCAGATATATTTAACAAGACTATAAAACCCCTCCTCATTAAACCAACCACGATTGAGCTCAAAGGGTCCTAGGGTTTTTGAATCTTCATTTTCTAGCCACAACAGCACTGGAATATGATCATATATACCCCCTTCCCCTATCCAACTTCTATAATTATCACCACCTTCCAACACATTTTCTACTAATAGAAATTGATCTAGTCTCTTTGAAACCCCAACATAACCCACACAACCATTCCTCCAAGTTTGGGTGAAAGGAATTGGCTCATCATCCACTAGGTTGAAAGAATCAAATAAATGTACAAAATATGATGCAAATGGGTCCATACAAACCAAGCCCCCCCAAACTTCCCTGGCAGATAATGTTAGATTAATATCAGCACCCAAAATAAGTTGAGGATCTCTTAATATTCCATGTTCCTCCAATTCTTCCTAGAAAGTTATTTTCTCTTCATATGGATCGTAAATAGATACAAATTTTAAAAAATTCCCTAGATCCTTAGCCTTTCCTTCAAATAAAATTCCCACAGTAAACATAGAAGTATTAACAATGTCAAAGTTCGATGTCCATCCCTAAACCAAACCACTCGATTGAACCTTTGCATCCAAAGAACACATGTTCCACCCAAGGATAAGTAAAGAAATGGTTTCAATAGATTTAGAACCAAAGACCATAGTTTCTTGGAGAAGAAATATATCCATGTTATATTTCACTATGAACCTATGGAGGGATAACTTTTTGGGGGAACCCCCAACCCCCTAACATTCAAATATAATATAATCATGGAAGAACATTGCTATAGGACCTTGATGCTCTAATCTCCATAACATTAGTTTGTTTCTTACCCTATAATACAGCTTTTGAAGTTTCTGATTTTTCCTTCGATATATAATATTTATGACCTGAGTGAATAGGAATATCATCCAAATGAGATAAACCACCTTCCACCACCCCCAGCTCCTTGAATTTTTTATGATTCTTGGATCTCAATTCGTAAGGAAGGGATGAAGGATCCCGATAGACCTCCCTCTGAGAATTTCCACTAACAAAGACCACCCACTTTCCAAAGGTTCGAGAAGAATCTCCACTCATAGGTTCATTCAGAACAGGATCAACATCTATGGGATTAGGATGTGCATTGGAAATATCTAATTCAAAAATAGGAGAAGCCCCATTTGAATGCATCTCTGTACCACCCAATCTAGGTAAAGGGAGGGAATGATTCAACATACATTTTTCTATTGTCTACACCAAACCCTCATCTAGAACCTACTCATTTGTGTAATTCCCCTTGTCTGAAACCCAACTGTAAATGTAAATACAAATGTACTTAGGCGGGTGAGTCGGGATGAAAAAAGGATAGTGTATATGTAATGTAAACGTAAATGTATTCACATGAAAATATTAATGAAAAACGCATCACTGTGGTAGACCAACCATGTAAAAGAGTATGGGGGACTAAATTCCACTAGTTAGGGAAAGGGGGATAAAAGTTAAGGATAAGGGCCTAAGCTAGGGAGCTTAAGACAAAAAGGAATATTATGTTAATATTCCTTAAAGTATAAGGTATGGATAATTATTTTATCTTAAGTTCTAAGGATGGGGACAAATGGGCCAAAGAATATCTCAACATGAAACATGTCAAGTAGGAAACATGCATACAAAGAGTTTGGACGTTGTGCATTTTCAAGGATTCCATTATTCCTCCATTATTTCACTCAAAGATTTCAGTTGTCCTCCGTAATTTTTTTGTTATTATCATTGTACCTATATTGTACATGAACCAATACCATACATGTACTTGTACATGGTTATATTAGGAGCTATTATGAATAAATGGTTTATCAGGACCGTGGGATATTGAAGAGGCGAGTTGTCAAGCCCATGGGAAATTCCCTCCAAGTGAGAGAATCATTGGGAATTGATCTCCTGAAGGTGCCAAACTACAACTATAGGGAACTGAGACTTCCTATCCGACCTGTTGTTGAAGCCCTGGAAAATAAATGGGGTTGTCAAGGGACTATTGAGAAGAGAAGGGGAACATTTCTTGGGGTGAGACAAGCATGTGGGGAATGAGGGACTGTAAGTTGTTAGTTTGAGTTGGCACCTGTTACAAATTTTTTTCCTGTTGTCTGAGATACATCAGCCTGGTTAGGAAATCCTTTACCCAGGTGGAGTTTATTCCCATCTCGGGTGTGACCCACTGCTGAGAGTTTTGAGTAGTGTGGTCTAAGACTGGGAGGAACATGGAAGGCCTGCATGCAGTTGGTGATATTTTTACCAAGATAAGTGTAAATTGTGTGTTAAATTACATGTTGAATTATTCTTTACATGTTTATTTTTATGGGTTTTTCTTGTCTGTGTTGCATGCATATTTTTATTATTATTTTGTATGAATCTGTGCATTTGTAGAGTGTCTGTATGTTTTTATTTTGCATATAGTTTGAAATTTTATACGTGGCATAGACCAATCAGATGTTCGGGATGCTACAATATGGTATCAGAGCTCCCTTTTTTCAACATTGAGCCTGGATGGGCCGAGCAAGTTGAAATTGAAGTGAAATTTCACAGAGAATCGATTTTGAAGTGGCCAAATTTTGAGTCATAGAGCATCCATGGGTGTCAGGAGGGTGTTGAGAGCACACTTTGAATGTGTTTGAAATATCAAGAGGTGTAGTGGTTAGAGAAAGAATGTAGAGGCTAAGGACTCGGCCTTGAAGTGGAGAGATAAAAGTTCGAGACTTTGAAATATAGAGAAATCACAACAGTCGTTGATTTGGACCACAACATTAGATCTGGTTCGTTGGATCAAACACAAATAAGAGGAGAAGCATGCAGGGGAGGAGATCAAATCCTAGACATTGGATATGAACATGAGAGAATGAGGGTCATCAATCAATGTTCTCGGGTCGTAAGTCTTGGCCAAAGTGGAGTGGATCTCAGTCGTAGATTCCATCATGGAATCTGAGTCGTAGATCTCACGGTTTGACGATTCAACACTCTGAGATATTTTAGTCCTTGTGTTGCTAGGAGGAGAAATCTCTGAAGCTCGAAGTCCCAAAAGAGATCTCAATCGTAGATCTCAGAGTGAAGCGAGAGCCATTTATTGGTATCCCTTCGGCATTTGGCTATCCGGGAGATTTCGGAGGTAGTCATTGGAAAGTGGCTAAAGCCCCGAAGCTTCGAAGCACCAGAGTTAATCCCCACCGTTGATATTTTCCCTTCGTTATTTCAACGTTCGACTATTCAGGGGTGTGGTGGTGATTTGGAGCAAGGAATTCACAAATATATGAAGTCTTAGATTGAATATACGCCGTAGATCACTAGGAGAGTTTGAGTCATTGGATTCCTGAGGGGTTTGATAATTCAACACTCCGAGAGAATTTGGTTGTGGTTGCGTGGAGTGGAGATTTTCCCGAAGTCTCAAAGGCTTGAGTAAATCCTATCCATTGATCAAAGGAGAATCTCAACTATCAATCTTTTCCCTTCGCAACTTCAACATTCGACTATTCAGGGGTTTGGTGGTGATTTGGAGCAGGGAACCTTGAAACCCAAAGTTTCAGAATGGATCCCAGTTGTTGGTTGTGGGAGGAGTGTGAGCCGTTGATTTTAGTTTGGCGTTCATCCATTCATGAGGCATCATGTGTTGGATTTGGGAAACTTCTTAAGCCCAGAGTCACGGAGTCTCAGAGTTCCTCTCAACCATAGATCTTGGTAGGAAGCATGGATCGTCGATTCCTTAACTCTATGGGAGTTCACCAGTTCAAAGTTTGGGAAATTTGGAGTGTGTTGTGGGTAAATCTTATGAAGCCTGAAGTTATGGAGCATTGGAGCAATGAAGCTCCGGATAGCATCCATTCATGATTTTGTTAGTTTGGTGTTTGGTAATTTTATAGTGTGTTGCGGTAAAATCTTCTAAAGCCTGAAGTTCTGGAGCATCGGAGTAACGAAGCTCCAGATAACATCAATTCGAGAGTTTGCTAGTTCTGCAATCTGAGATATTTGCGTGTTGGATTCATGGAAACTCTCGAAGCCTGGATTCCTGAAGCCTCGGATTTGATCCCAGTCATAAATCAAGGAGTAGAGTGTGGACCATTGATCCCTAGACTCTTCAGGAGTTTTCCAGATTGCCAGTTCAGGAGTTCACCAATTCGGCAGCCTGAGAGATTTGCATGTAGGAGTTGTGGAAACTCTCGAAGCCTGGAGTCTCGAAATGGATCTCCACCTTATATAGTGGAAGAGGGAAGACAATCCCCAATAGTTATCAGATGTGGCCGTAAGAGTTTGGAGAGAGGAAGGATAGGGAGAAGACCTACACCCGCCAGTCAAAGTCACTTTATGACTGGATTTAGTCAGTAACCACTTTGGGATATTGGAGTGTTGTAAAGGTGAATTTTCGTAGAGAGTTGAAGTCCTAGAGCTCTGGATAGTGATGTTTAGTTGAGCGCCTAGTTCTAGCCCGAGGTTATGTGAGATTTGTGTCCAAGAGAGGGGGCTAGCGCTTGTGGTTTTGATTCTAGGTGAAAGGGGCTTAGAGTAAAGCTCCTGCAGGTTTTGTTATACCTACATAAAGAAATAAAAATGACATGTGTACATTATGAGAGGATCCAACACGAGTTCAAGAGATAATTCAGCTCCAGAAGAAGATCACATGTACAAGGATGGCCCTCACAGAAAGGAAAATTTTCAAATAACCATAACTTTTTGCTCAAGACTCAGAATTGAGCATTGAAGTAGGCATTGTAAAGGTCTTGGACAATAGAATATAAATATTCACCCAAAAAATTGATCTGGGTAATAAATTTTTCATGAAATTAAAATAAATAATTGTAATGCATTATTCAACAAAAATTGTTCATAATTTCATGAATTGTTAAATTAATTAGCCTAACAAGTTCTATTGGCTGCACATATTTTAGAGTTTAGAAATTATATTAGAATAGGATCAACACAGAGTTTAGAAGCATGGAATATACACAAGGGGATTACAATTAGGAAGATGAGATCATAGGGATGTATGTCAATATGGGTAATGAAGGTACAAAATCAAATGGACATGGAGAAGGAAAGGAAGAAAGCATGAGCTTGGTAGAGACCATTAAAATTTTACAAAAGGATGTCCAAAGTTATAAAGCTGATAATGGGAGGCTTATGAAAGATAAGGAGCATCAAGAGGAATTTAACATAAAGTTAATGCAAACCTTGGGAAGAATATAAAAGAATATGGATAAGGAGAATGACTCAAGCAAATCAAGAAGTCACAGGTCTCATGATAAGAGGCGAATAACAAGAAGTCTTGGTAGGCATCACCATCACTCCCCAAGGCATTCCACTAGGAGAGTACACAATAGTTCAATTCCATTTCCTTTCAGGAAGCATAAAAGGAGGTCTAGGGTGGATGAGCTACAAGGAAAAATGAACAAAATCAAGCCTCCTACATGTGATGTTGAGCACAAGAAGGATGAAGATGCAGAGACATGGATGCTAGGCACGAGGAAGTATTTTCAATTGCATAATTACTCTTCACATGTAGAAGGAAGAATTTTCATCTATAAACTCAAGGGAAAGGCATCCATGTGGTGGGACCAATTTGTGTAGATGCAACACATTGATGAGAAAAATGTTACCTGGAAGGAATTCAAGAGGTATTTTCAGAAGAAATACTTGACTAAGAGATACCATGACAAGAGAATGAAGGATTTCTTTGAACTCAATCTTGGGAGTATGACCATAGATGAATATGAAAGAATGTTTTTAGAACTGCTAAAGTATGTTTCTTTCATCAAGGAAGATCCAGTTAAGTTTCAGAGGTATTTGGGTGGGTTTTCATCATTTATCAGTGACAAGATACAATATGATGATCCCAAAACATTGGAGGAGACCATAAGGGGAGATAAATGCCTTTATGATCAACATAAAGGAAGGCCAATTTTCCAAAAAATCTTGGGAAGACAAGAAGAAAAACAAGATGGAACAGAGGAAAAGGGGGACCAAGCCACCATTCCTCAAAAATAATCCTCAGGGATAGCCATCTTCTAGAGAACCAAGAATGATTGAGACAGGGGGAAAATACCAAGGCAACCATCTTAATGGGTAAATCGGTAGATGCGTACATGAACTAATCCCCCTAGATCCACCTGGATCTAGAACAAAACAATATGGAACAATATGCTTTCCCTAGATTATGATCATTGAATTTAATTACCAGAGGAGGAATAGATAATGTACCTTATGAATCACTTCCTTATATCTTTTTTGATCCTTCTTTGCTCCACTACTCATGTGAGATCAGATCTGTAATAACACAAATCAACCAACGTGAAAGTAGCAATAGTTAAATTCAATGACAACCTAAACATGTGATCAAGGAGTCATGTAATAAAATATCAATCATTTTATGGGAAAGAGACATGCCACCGTATTATATTAATGAAAGGTAGAAGATACAACCGAATTGCCTTGATTTCACAAGTTCCCTTTCAGTGGCCCTTCATTCTGACACATGCATACATTTTCTCTGGTATTTTCATGAAGATTCCTCTCAAAAACTTGATAGATGAATGGAGACCTCAAGCATCGTCTGAAATAGGATTCTTCACACAGACTTCAATATATTCTCTCTTCAGTCTCTATGATTCTTTATGCTTGTACCTCTAACCTTTTCCATGAGAAGCCTATCATTATATATGAGAAGCTAAAATGGTTAAAGAGATGAGTATTATCCCACCAAATCAGAGAAGTCAGTAGGATCATAACCACACGGACTCCACTTCATACTTCCAGAAGATTCCACTTCTAGAAGTTGCTAAAAATTCTTTCCTTTTTTAGTTTTAAAGCGTCGCCATGACCTGACTATATATCATACTATAGAAATCTTATGGACTGGCTATAGTACAACATGCATAAATTATGGATTTTTTCACTGTGTAAAGGGAGCTACCCACGGCGGTATTCCAAAAATACATCTTGCAAGGGTGGAAAGAGGTTTTTTTTCTCAGGAAAAAGATTATATTGGGAACCTGAACACATGTTTATGTAATCATCATCAGGGTGACCAAAATAATGTGTAATAGAATGCCCCCCAAAGTATGAGGCTAGAACTCGAGATAGCCGAAGTACTTTGTGAAATAAGCATGTATGTGTCGAGAACTAGGGGCACACCAATCAATAACCTGCAAACAATCACGCATATGTTCAATAACACATTATGTTTGAAGTAGGCATTCCCATGTCTAGACCATAAATAACTGAAACCATAAATGTAGGTCATGGCCACCAATTATACAATGTGGATCCATGTCACCAAGATTTTTCATAGCCACTAGGAATACACTGTGGATCTATGCATGAAAAACTCAAGTATGAAGATAGCCATGAGACATACAAAGTGGATCTATGTGTCAAAACAAATCACAGATACTCCTTCGCAACCTGGACCAAAAATGATGAAGTCCAGGGTCTTCAATCCATCGTCCGTTAGTACGATTCTAGTCATGTGATTACATATGTTGAAGTCGAACGTGAATAGAAACCACTTGATTACCAGTCATTAATGAAAATTGTTAACAAGTGCAAGGGAAATCACCATTGATGTCAATGACCCCCAAGGTACCCCAGTACAATCCAACAAGTGTGAATGAATGAGTTGTAGTTGAACACTTGACAGAATCTCTCGATCGGGGATCAATAATGTAGATCCACTGTCGAAAGCAAAGAATCTACCATTGAGGCATGCATGCTCTAAGGTACTAAATAATTTCTAAGAATTTTTTCTGGATAATGAGCTGAAGTCAACAGGAAAAGGCTTGTCATAGGAGGGACTTGATGTATCCGCCATCAATGACACGAAATAAGTAACAGATTTAGGGTAGAGAAAAATACATATGTGACTTGGGACTGACATAGGGAAGACCGACATGGTAAAAATGGACAATTACAGATGGTTGACTCGAAAGAAGGTTTCGGTTGAACTTCTCTTGAACATATGAATGACATGACAATGATCTTGGCAGCATTGACTCAAAGATGACCTGAGATATGAACTTACAGAAGGTTAGAAAAGAGACAAATGGCTTACCCAACCCAGATTCAAATGACGAAGAGGGGTGTCATGTTCAAGAGCAACGCTTACAGCCATTAATACAGATACAGAGACACATTCCTTTCCCAAAATTTCCCCCACCATTTATGGCGAGTGCCTCTTTATTTTTACACAAGCTTGAGGAGGATAACATATTCTTGTCAATTTAAGCTCATCTGTCGGACGAGTCCCTCGGAGTACATTTAATGAACCCTAAGAAGGAGTGGTTCAATCTCGTATGGGTCTGTCGATGTTTGTTTAACAAGTCCAAAGATAGAAAACTCGAAGGTTTTTCATGATTATAGAGTTTGGAAAAACACTTAAAATAGAACTCTCTCAGTTCCTTTTTTGTAGAAAAGTTCGATAGGACTGAAAAAGTGATAAACTATTGCCCACCAAACATTTTCTTCAAATACTTTTATGAGCATGAAAAGAACAAGGTCGCTCGACAATCTTTTCGTTTTTAAGGAGCATGAAAAGAGATTAAAGAATTATCCATAGGTTTTGTTATTTTTGTGTTACCATGACGAGTACGAAAAGATGAAAAAAGTATATTCTCTTATGTTCTCATTGGTTTTTGAGCCTGAGAACGAACAAATACTATGCTTAAGGTTTTCCTAAAAAACCTTAAAAGGTAGTTGTACATGTGACAAAAATATAATAAATCATAGAAACTATCCATAATTCGTTGCCCAAAGTCCTAAATTTATTCTTGCAAGGAACAAAAAACTTACAAGACCTTTAGAGTTAATGGGTTTTTGACCAAAATGTATTTATATAAAACAAAATATTAGAAAAAATGATAAAAAAGTAATAAATAGAAGAAAAATGTCTTTTTCACCATTTTATTTTCACTTGGTCAAAAACTTATCAAACACCCTTGTCTTTTACCTCAACCTCGATGACGGATTGTGGAGGATATAGGGGATCATTCCATGAATGGATTGCGTAAAAGAGGTAAGGATATCATCTTCTATCTTTTCAACGGATTAATTTTTGTTTTTGATGGTAAAATATCAAGATTTTTTGATGATTTGGGACTGCTAGTCATGCACTGGGGCTGCCGCGAGTGGCCTATAACAGGCCCTGTGGAAACCAACGATTTATGTAGGTGCGTTAAGGTGCGCTTGTGGAAATTCTGCACTGCATTTAAAGTTTGGTCACGGCCGAAAAACTAAAAAGAAAAGTGAACGTTGACTCAATAAAAATCCCCAAAAATGTTGAAAAGGTGTGCTAAAGATCTTCTTTGTTTCCCATGTAGGTATTTGCTTGCAAAGATGTTGGAATGGAGGGAGTGTGAGCACGAAGAATATGATCTCATGGATTTAAATGATCTGAGGACTGTGAATGCACTCCGGTAATGTGGTCTATTAAAATTCTTCAAAGTTCAGGGCATGAGAGCCCAATAGAGATTACTAGAATATCTGGTTCATATGTGGGATTCAGAACAACAAGTGTTCCACGTGGGTGTTCATGTCCTCTCTTTGGATATATGGATATTTATTTCCTGACAGGGTTGTCACGTCATGGGGCATGCATGACTTTGACACATGGGTCTCTTAGGGATGGTATCCCCCATTCCACCTATAGGCATAGGTGTGGAACTCTTTCAAGGAAGAAAGATACTAAAATAGACCCATAACCGGATTGTTTAAGGTCCCCATTCTTGATTTTCGTGAATTGAGTTTCCCTCATGATTGACCCTTGTGTTAGAAGGGCTTCCCATGAAAAAATGTAATAAGTGAATTTTACCGCTCCTTAACTCAAGATTCTATGTTTGTTTGCTTTCTTCCTAGATTTTTAGCGTGTGTTGTTTGTTTTCCCTAGCAGACTCTAAGTTGGATTTGTTTTATATGGCATCAGTTCCCAAAATGACCAATGAAGGAACCCCTGCTCCAGGGGAACCTTTTGTTTTTCCTTCTTATGGAAACATTGGTCCTCTTCACATCGCTACTTTGAGCCTTCCAAGTCTCACAATTGGATTACCGGTATGGTTGTTTTCCACTCAGGTAATCCCGAATGTCGTTGGTGCTTCGGTTGTAAGCACTTCCCCCCAAGGACATCAACCTCATGTTGATCATTCACCTTCTTCACCAGTAAGATCTTCTTCACCTTTTTCCCTTGCAAGGTCTTCTTCCATTTCATCTTCTTCGTTGAGTGAATGCTCTAAAGTTGGCAACCTGGTGACTAAGAAGAAGAAGAAACTGAAGACTAAGAAGAAGAAAAATAATCAAGGATCCAAACTTCCAACCACTGCCAGACATGTTGGAAAACAACCAGTTACTGTTGATCGTGTTGGGATTGTTGATGATGTCAAGATCACCCAAACAACCCGTAAGCCCAAGTACCTAGCCATCTTCTTAAGGATTTCCCTAGTCTATCCAGGGTTATAGAAGCATGGTCTACACACCCTTGCCAACCCATGTTGTTAGCCTCTGAACAACATGTTGATGAATTCCCATCGACTAGTCATGATATAGTTGGGAAGAAGAAAAGTAGAGCCAAGTTCCCGTGTATGTTATGCAAAGGGCATCATCTAACTCATCTTTTACCTCATATGGAAGAAGCCTCAAAATTGCTAGAAGATATGATTGTTTCATAGCCTCAACTTCCAGCCGCTTATCGCAAGCTTTCTCTCAACCCACCTGTAGTTGATGGAATGATCAATCTGGTTCCCCCGTCGGTCAGTCCGACTGATCAAGTGGTTAATCTAGCCACGTCCTCGGTTGAACCAGTAGACCAAGTGGTCGATCCAATCCCATCCTCAGTCGATACCACTCTCCTGTTAGAGAGTGAAACCCAAGTGGTCGATCCTTTTCCAAGTGTCGAGCCCATTCTCCCCTTAGAGAATGCAACCCAAGTGGTCGATCCAATCTCATCATCGGTTGATCCTACTCTTCCACTCAAGAGTAAACCCAATACTGCCCACATTTTTCTCGTTGATACTGACTCTACCATGCCGGGGGGTATTCCTCCTTCTCACGTGGAACCTCCTCCAAGTAATGAGTCCATCCTTTTCAATTGGGGTGTGTTATCTGGACCTCATCTTCCCTCTCACATTCCTTTACAGATTACAGTACAGGTTTTTGGTCGGGACATTCTCAAATGTTGTTAGATGAAGGTGCTTCCGGTAGTATTTTTTCCTCTCTTGATTGGAAAGCTTTGGGTTGTCCTCAGCTTGCACCAGTTATGCAGAATTTGTTAGCTTTTAACAAAAGAGCCAGTCAACCTTTAGGGACCCTTCCTCAGTGTCCTGTAACTTTGGGAGGGAAAAATGTCTTTATTGATGTCATGGTAGTCCAAGACCCCTTGGATTTCGCTTTACTCCTTGGGTGGGATTATGTCTATGCCATGAAAGCTATTTTGTCCACTCTTTTTCATGTGATATATTTCCCTCACGATGGAAGAATTGTGACTATTGATTAATTTTCATTCATCGGTATTGATTTGATTACCCCCCTTAGTGGTTCTTATATGCAAATGGTATCGCCCCTGCCACAGGTAAATTATGTGGCGTTGTCTCCCATGCCTTCCATTGCCAATGAAAATCACTTGGATACGGTAGTTGACATGGTGATATCTTTGATAGGGTCTTTAGAGCTTGATTTCTTTACCTCTGTCGCAACCCTCAGCATGGTGTCCTTCCAGAGTGTGTCTCTTCCATCCAATGAAGATCTCTTGGAAGCCATGACCGAGTTTTTTCCCTTGACATGGTGTCCTTCCAGAGCACTATCCTCTTGGAAGCCTTGATCAAGAAGAGATTTGAGCATGATTTTTTTATTTCAAGCTCGTTAAAAAATGAAACAAGCTTTGAGCATGATTTTCTGATTTCAAGCTCGTTAAAAAATGAAACCAACTTCGAGCATAGATTCTCTGATTTCAAGCTCGTTAAAAAATGAAACCATTTATGAGGATAGTTTTGTGTCTTTGCGGCAACCTCACTAAAAAATGAACCAAAGGTTATGAGCATATGTCACACACCCACCACGGGGCTAGAAAATTTTTGGCTTTCTTTCCTTGTTCTTGAGGGACAACACTCCCCGAGAATTCTAAGGAGCTTAGCGTAGACCCTCCTTTCCCTTTAAAGTCCCTCATATGACTGTGTCTATGCCCACAGTCCTTACCAAGAAGGCACTTCTGCTATCGCGATACGGGGATTCATGACGCAAGCGATCCCTTGCTCTCTTGACTATCAAAGGGCCAAAACCCAAAATGGACCTAACCGCTTATTGAGATTAACAACAACCTGGATTAATTTTGGTAATCTACCCTTTGGGGTTTCCTCCATCATGATTTTGGGATGTGCAACGACAGGAGGTCTCGCAACTAGGTTTCCCGAGAGCTGAAACTCCAAAACCTGCACACACACACACACACACA
>CBVK0100357144.1:0-12881 GCA_900067695.1 Picea abies
TGGACCACTCCTTTCCCAATCCAATTAAAAAACCCAGCTTGAAATAGTTGGCCTAACTCTTGCGAGTCAGCATCAAAATGTATGGAGAATCTTGGCCTTCTAGGGCCCCTGTTCCAATTACCTCTTCCTTGGTTATCTCTGCCATGGCTACCTCGGCTGAAAAATCTCATTCATGTATGCATAATTGAATTGAAAATAGTTTCTGTAACAACCATACATGACAACTCCTTTTAAAATATGAAATAAATTTTACCTCAGCAACATATCAGGCTCATGCAATTTGATCCATACAAATTGTTTAATCGTTATCAATGAGCAAGGGGTGAACAAAGGTTCGGGGATATGTGAGGGGTTGTATTGAGCGAAAAATGTTAAAATGAGGGGGGAAAGATCACGATTACTGCTCACAGACAACAAACAATCAACTGTAATATAAACCAAAGAACATATCACTGTAATCCATCCTTGCAATCTTAAACTGTTACAATACATAGTTCCTCTTAGCTGTAATTAAATTTTAGGAACAGGGAGTGGATAATGAATATGGGAAGGCGAGGGGATTGTAATTAGCGAAAATTGAAATAATGGTAGGGGAAAAGAGTGGATATTGTTCATAAAATCAATTAAGTAATCCATAAAACAATTATGTATTTAATGCAACGATCCAACATTAACCAAATAATCACTATGATCAATTAAACAATTGTTGTGTATTAATACTTGTTCATTGTCCACATTTAAATCTTCAACCCATTTAATTAACACAGTGTCATCATACTCCAAAACAATATGCCTTCCAAACAACATGTATAAGAATTATGTTCCCTCTCAGTTCTTCCATTTAATATTTAAAACAAATTCAAATGAACACACAGTGATTTGTTTCAACTATGTTCAGCATCAAAACCATCAACCATTGTCCATAAATTACTTCCTCAAATCAAACACAGACACAAGTTCTTTTAAAATCGTGCTTGATTCCATTCCTCTAATCAATTTAACAATTAAATTGCAATGAAACCATATTATTATAAAACTTGTGCCCATATCTAATGGTGCAATCAAACGATACGATGCATGATATTCATAAACATACACAACAGACAACCAAGTCACAACTATCAATCCTTTAATTTGCAATGATCCTAATCGGGCAATTTAAACACACAGTAACAACAACCATCATTTCAACTTATACCATGTTGTAGGAAACACACAGGCCAACGCATAATGCAAGAAGCATCGATGTGACTTAATCAAACCATAAAATAATGTTGAGTTGTCAATCCATCACAAGGAGGCAGGGACTGTATGCCCAATTCCATTTCTTAAATCAACCAATTAAACCATGTCGAGCTATCGATTCAACTATCATAATAAATAATGCAACGACTATATACCAATAATAAAAACCATTGTCAATGTTATTAACAGAGATGAGCCAATAATCAACCACTGTCGACGCTACTCCACCAACTCATAACAATCAACAATATACCCAACAGGATATAACTGGCTCAAATATCAAAATTGGGCTTTGAATAATCAAGGGTGGGCTCTGGATAATCAATGGTTCGCTCGGTGGAACCAACACAGGGACACTGGAGTCGACCATACCAACAGCAGGTGAGAACCCTTCGAGACAACACAGTGGACACACATGCCACATAACTAATAGCTTGTAAGACAAGGTGATAGTTCACACAAGGTAGGAGAGATTATGAACAGAGGAGCAGAGGCTTCTTACTGGCCAGTAATAACACCAAGAACACGCACGGAATAACCCTTGTGATTTTCCCCAGAATAAAACCGAATAATGTTGATATAAAAATAGAGCCATGAAATAACAACCAACCCTAAAGAAAGTCTCTTGGCATAATAGCCACCATAACCAACTATGTAGAGACCAATAACATAAAACGAGCCCACGACCAGGTGGAGAATGATATGCAGTGACCCAAAGGTGGTTCAAAAATTACACAACAACCCCACAACACTGAATACAACCGGGTATGGTTACAAGACTGTGAGGAGACGAACAACAAGTCTAAACTGAATGAAACCCTCCAACAAAACCCATAAAGACAACCGAGAGCCTTCATGGCTTCCACCACACAGAATAGTCAATAAAATCGTGACTTCAACCATCCAACCTTCCATTTGCAATGAATAACACACAAACAACCATCCTAGAGAAACAACAAAGTTCACAGTTACCATCCTTAAGAAAATCATAGATCAATACATCACTGAGACAACATCTTTTTCATAACAGAGTGAGTTCATGGATGGAGAAAAAAAACATAACTGTAACCAAATTGCCTTAAAAATGCGATCTTGGTCGAGCAATTCCTTCCTCCCTTTAATATTAGAGCTCAACCACAGCAAAATCAAATGACAATAACCAAGATAGGGTGATGGCCAGTGGAAGAGGTATGGAGTGATGTGTAGTAAATGCACGTCGCTTCCATCCTATACTCATTCAATTACGTAGTACACGCCATCTAGCCATCAATTAATCCATTGCATTGAAACTAGCATCCATTACTTGCTAAGTGTGCCACCCAATATCACATTAACCATTGCCAAACATACCATAACACATATCAAATGTTCCTTCATATAACTCAATACATCGTATAGCCACTAACAGTATTAGTTAGGACTAACACCACTTCCTTAATTTCAAATGTATATAGTGTAGCATAGTATAGCATAGTTTAGTTTCTTCTCCTTAGATTGTTTTCATAGGTCTCTTTTATATTTCTCTTATTTTTTGTTATAACTAACATGTGCCTTGTGTAGGTACAATATGTGACGATTCATGGCTTAAATAGCAATGCCATAACTGTGAATATAAGCCATTCATACATAAAATTTCGAGCTTAGAGTAACGAAACCCACGCATAGCATGCATTATCCATATGTCACTGTGTCGCAAATAAAACCAAGATTTCATCATCAATCATGTAAAACCATGTAAGTAGTGTCGAACATCAGCATAAATATCAAATAAGAACGTGATATGATCCTCCAATCTACAAGGGGGTCCCACCTACTAGTATTATATATATCATTAGCTTATAAATAATAGGCTTTAGCAATACTTTGCAAGTGAAATCCTCGTTGTGATTTTTATTGTCAAGAATAGGTCCACTTCACTACCACGTGTCACCCACAAATAGGTCCATGTCATTGTGATGTGTCCCAATATGGTAGGTTTATGTCATTCCCATGTGTCCCAATGTGATAGGTCCAGTTCACTTCCATGTGTCCCAATATTCCAAAGGAGGGGGAAAGGGATAAAACTTAGGAATATACTGAATAATTTCATGAAATAATAAAATTGGAAAACATAATTACCTAGAAATAGGGAAATGCAGAGGTAGGGGTAATGTGGGTTGGTGAAACTTAGTAAAAAGACTTCAAAACTAAAGAATAAATTAATTATAAGAATCAGTAAAAACTAATGTAAAACTCAGTAAAATGAATAAGTCATGAAGGGTGCAATTTGGGTAATACGAAAGTGGGAAGTGCAAGTTGAGTATTGTGGAAATGTGGGTTGTGGGGCTAGGAGTGGAAGGTGGAAATGAGGGTATGGGATCCCACATCCACATTCAAAAGTAAAAAATAAACTAATTATAAGACTTAGTAAAGACTAAGTGTAAAACTCAGTAAAATGACTAAATCATGAGGGTGCAATTTGGGTAAGGCAAAAATGGAGGTGCAAATTGAGTATTGCAGAAATGTGGGTTGCAAGGTTAGGAGTAGAAGGTGAATATGAGGGAAGGGATCCCGCATCCACATTCATGAAAATTAATAAGTATAGGAGTATGGATAGTAGTGTAAAGGAATATTGAGAGTAATGAAAAATTACTAAGCATGGAGAGTAGAGAGGAAAGAGAGTAGAGTGGAAAGAAGGAAAAATGGCTAAGTATCAAGTAAGGCTTGTTAAATGACCCCCTATGGGTTTTTGAGGACCCAAACCAAGACCAACTTCCTTTATCCATTGGGATATGGAATCTTCCCCAAACCGTTATCTCAATTGAGAAAATGCTTATTAGTAAGTTTTACTAAAAGGAAAAATTATATACATGAGAAAACAAAATCTACCTATCCTAAGCTACTAGGAGAGAAGCAATACTTTTGAGTGTAAGTAGACTTCCAATGTATCCATGTACATAACCAATTAATCTATTTAGTCCCATCTATAATCGAGAGTGTTGTTTCATTGGCCATGTTTTGGAGATATTCTTTCATCATACAATGACCATGTTTCCATGGTGAGGTTGCAAAGCTAAATTGGTGTTGAACATTTGTGGGGAACTGTAGCACTGTCTTTTTTTTTCACCAACAATCTCATTATCTTTAGAAATAAAAGGTACCGCCCATGGAACCTCTTGTTGCAAATTCCCTTCTTCTTTTGATCCTTGGAAGATCTATTTTTCATTAAAATATGCTCCATATGAGAAATCAATAGCTTGAAGGTTTAATGTAAAGTGATAAATTTTATCATCACTTTTGTTGATCCCATGTTGACATTCCTCTTTGATAAATTTTATCATCACTTTTGTTGATCCCATGTTGACATTCCTCTTTCAACTTTATATAAACTAGCTTTGGCCATTGTGAACCCATTGCAACATTTTCACTATGACCATGTTGACTGAAATCTTTATGTACTTCTTGTGGAGGTTCTTCAAATATGTCCTTAAAGTCATTGTGAGAATTACTCTAAAATTGAGCATATGAGAGGTAAAAATTTCCCTCCCATGGATCATGTGGAAGATAATATTCTTATTGAATTGAGACATTAGGTTTCTCACTTTCAGTTTCAGGAACAACATCCGATGTAAAAAAAAAATCACATATTTCATCAAATTTTTCTTGTAAATCCTTTACCCCATTATCTTGGAACAATATTGGGAAGTTTAAAAGATTAGAATCGGTTTCATGAATATTTTTTTCAATGACTTGAGCTCCTTTCATTTACTCTTTCTATTTTCACTTTCCCTGTTGCTTTAATAAAAATCTCAGATTCATGGGAAATGAATTTTCATAACAACTAAAAATGATGACATCATTTGAAAACATTTCTTGATGAATATCATGAAAGAATTTCATAAATCTAAAAGTGAAATATTTGACTATCTCTTCTTCATTCATCGAGAGTTCAACCAACTTCAAGAAAAGAGAATATGGATCTTTCTTTGGGAAATATTTGTCAACAAACAATTTTTCTAATACGTCCCAACTAGTGATGGTTCCGAGCAACAATGAATAAAATCATTCACTAGCATTTCCTTTTAGAGTTAAGATAAATAATCGGTATGCAACATCATCTTAATCCACATCATAATTATCACAAGCATTATCAAACTTAACCAATTGCTTCTTTGCATCCTGCAAAGTATTTCCGAAGAACATGGGAAACTTGTCCATGGAAATATTTGGTAAGGGATGAACTTCTCCTTGCAAATCGAGTGGAATTTTGTGCAATTGTTTCTTTCTTTGGGTACCTTCTCCCTTTATTGTAACTTGAAAAAAATTTGTAGGGCTTGGTGGGGAAGGAAAAATATCATCACGACATAAAAGAAACTCCTCATAGGAGTCATCATATAGATCTTCTCAATATTCTATAATCTTTTTGGTGGAGTCCCCATGACATCTTTCTTCAAAATATGGAGTTGTAATGATGGAGTCGCCAGGGAGCTCATCCTCCCAACTCGTGGATGGTTCTTTGGTTTTGTATAAGTTGGCATAAATGACTTGCGCCTGAAACTTAAAATAACATGTCTTCAAGGCCATTTGATGCTCCTTGAACAAGGTTTTCAAGAAGCCAGTTCATATTAAAAAAATTTACCAGATATTTTTCCAAGACTTGACTAGACAACTTCTAGTTTTCCAATAATATATGATCCTAAAAAATATCATATTTCTTGAAAATGAATCGTTCCCCAGTTGATTCGCCAAAAATGTTGGTCTAAAAGATTGTTTTAAGATATTTAAGATAACATCACGAGAATAAATCGCTCTGCATTTTTATAGAGGTGGTACTCCTCTTTCTTGATATCTGGAAGATTTTTTTCTAGACTTAGATGCATGAAATTGAAAATCCCAACAAATCTTCCAATGAAACCCTTATATACATATGTACAAAATTTTATATACAAGTGTACAAATTTTTATATGTGGATGTACTTGTCAGGCACATCATATTATTTAAGAAAATGAGATAATTATATCTACAAATATTTTTATCCATAGGGTTTGGAGTCTTCTTTTAACAAATATTCTACCTTTCTTTTAAAATAATGTGAACCCAGAATCAACTATGACTTTGCTTTAGACTTAAAGTCTGAAAAAACACTAATGTAATGCCTAGAAATAGTTCT
This sequence comes from Picea abies, assembly GCA_900067695.1. Taxonomy (NCBI): domain Eukaryota; kingdom Viridiplantae; phylum Streptophyta; class Pinopsida; order Pinales; family Pinaceae; genus Picea; species Picea abies. The sequence continues at coordinate 6,396 of CBVK0100357144.1, forward strand.
TTGTGGGAGAAATTTATAATAATATCTCAAATGTAACAAGTTTAACAATGTTTGAAACAAAAGGGATGAAACAACCTCAACAAGATCTCAATGAAAATTAGATAAACTGAATTAAACTACATTTTCTTTTTTACAAGCATGGATTTTTCTCCTCTTGTCTTGAAACATCATGAAAAATTTAGAGAAAGAGTTTATCAGAATTAGATCTTCCTATTTCCAAACATACATGGAAAACCTAATGGAAAGAATCAAGAAGAAATAAATACAAGGAAGAAATTTTAGTGGAATAATTCAAAAAATCTTGGAAAGGGAAAAACTTTTTTTTTGCAAACTCTTCATCGCTACAAAAACTCCTAACTGCTAACCCCTTGAATATGCTTATTTTCTTCTTTTATACCTTATCTCTGTATTCTTGAAACTACTTTTCAGTTAGGGTTTTATTTTCCCATTTGTAAATGTAAACTTAGATATATGTGCCATCAACTGGGACCCACTTGAGAAGCTCGAGAGTTTCTTTCAATAAACAATTTTCCAAAAATAAATTGTCGCCAAGCTACAAAATAGTCCAAATTGTAAATTAACTTTTAGGGCATGATAGTCATGATTTCAGGTATGGAAACCAAATCCAAAATGTTCTTATCGTCTCTATATTTCTAACGAGCTATCGTTTTCTCAATTTGGACATCTGGATCAAAAGGTACATCCTTCAAAACATGGAGACTCGACAATCATTGATCTATGCATGTGAATTATGAGCCCTTGATTAAAAATCTGCCCCATTTATCTCACATGTATTGTAGAATAGTTCCCATACATGTTTATAAGAAAAATTCATCCCCAAATTATTTCTGTGTGAAATAGAGAGAACTGTGGATCCCTTTGTAGCTTGTGCACAATGTAACTTTTGGTTTCCACGTCATTTCCTGGTCATCATGCCAAGTCACTTTCCCAGTCATATCAATGTCTAATAAATATCATCTAAGTGCCACCCGGGGGTAGGTCCACTCCACTGCCATGTGTCCCAATGTGATAGGTGCACTTCACTGCCATGTGTCACCCAGGGATAGGTCCACATCACTGCCATGTGTCTCAATATGGTAGGTCCATGTCATTGCCACATGTCCCAATGTGATAGGTCCACTTCATTGCCACATGTCTCAATATGCCAAAGGAGGGGGAAAGGGATAAAACTTAGGAATATAATGAATAATTTCATGAAATAATAAAATAAAATAAATAGAAATACTTAGAAATAGGGAAATGTGGAGGTAGGGGTAATATGGCTCAGTAAAACTTAGTAAGAATGACTGAGTGTTGAGATTTGTGAGGTTGCAGACTTGCAGGCATAGGGTGATGTATAAAAATCATAATATGTGCTCTCATATCCGCATTCAAAAGTAAAAAATAAATAAATTATAAGACTCAGTAAAAATTATGTGTAAAACTCAGTAAAATGACTAAGTCATGAAGGGTGCAATTTGGATAATGTGGAAATAGGAAGTGCAAATTGAGTATTGCGGAAATGCGAGTTGTGGGGTTAGGGGTGGAAGGTGAAATTGAGGGTATGAGATCTTGAGGTAGGAGTGGAAGGTGGAAATGAGGGTATGGGATCTTGCATCTGCATTCAAAAGTAAAAAATAAACTAAGTATAAGACTCAGTAAAAACTAAATGTAAAACTCAGTAAAATGACTAAATCATGAGGGTGCAATTTGGGTAATGGGGAAATGGAGGTGAAAATTGAGTATTGTGGAAATGTGGGTTGTATGGTTAGGAGTAGAAGGTGAATATGAGGGAAGGGCTCCCGCATCTGCATTCATAAAAATGACTAAGTATAGGAGTATGGAGAGTAGTGTAAAGGAATATGGAGAGTAGTGAAAAATGACTAAGTATGGAGAGTATAGAAGGACGGTAGAGTGGAAAGAAGGAAAAATGGCTAAGTATGGAGTAAGAGGAGAAAGGAAAATGACTAAGTATGAAGTGTGGAGAGTAAGGAAAATGGCTAAGTATGGGGTGGTAGTATAGAGATGATTGAGGAAATAGAGATGAGTGAGGAAATTGGCATATCTTGGGCATATGACTTCTGTTTTGGATTATGTAACATGCTAGATGAAGTTGACACATAGGGATATTCAGTGAGAAGATGGACACTAGAAATTTCATTTTTTTAGTATCTTTTTAATTTCTTCACTTTTGTTGAAAAGAGAAATCATCTTTGTTATCCTTTCATGATGAAGAACTGCAATACTGAAGTTGTTTTAAAACTTGTTGGGCCTTCATGATCAATTAGCAAGGGTTATTTGGCACTTTCCAAATTTGAAAAAAAAATGCTCTCTATTTGAAAGAGGCATAGGTTCAAATATGCACCCCAATCACCTAGTTGATGGGTGTTAGGAAAACACATCAACACCTTTCTTATGTTTCCACATGATGCAATGTGCCATGATCTTGGAGGCTATTTGAAAGAGCTTGGTTTTGATTGAGGTGATATTGGATCTCTTACTTCCTATGTGTGTGCCATGTTTATTGTATAGGTCATCCTCATCGGTCTTCTTTGCTCGCTTGTGTCCCTCGAACATTGTTTGAACATTGGACCCATCAATGCATACTTATCATGTCTCTAATTAGGTATGGATGGTTGAGCCACAATTTTCGTTGATGTGCCATTCTAATAAGAAATTTGGTACATCTTTAAATTGGTAATGTGGAGTCAATTGGGACCTTTTGTAGATTAATAAGGGAGAAGGCCTACCATGGTTGTAATTACTCTATAACCTCAATTATCCTCTCCTCAATATTGAGTTATACATGTGTGTAAAGGTCTTGCTTGAAGTTTAGAAAGAGTTCTCCATCTTTAAGATCATGCTCAACTATCATTGTGTAGTTAAATTTTCCTCATAAATCTCCTTGCTGGAACATTGTGATACTAATGGGGCTGGAATGGACAACTTAGTTGTGGTTTGGTATCATTAGGATGTTTATTTTCCCCATTTCCTAAGTTATGCTCGTCTTATTGTGATTGTGCCCGACCTATAATCCATGTATTATCTGCTAGATCTTTGCTGGTTGGTCACCTAACTGACATATACGGAGACAAAGTTTTATGATTGTATCTCAACCACTTAGCCACTCCAAAAACTTCTATTGCAAGATAATTGAAAGCAATAATTGAAAATTTGGAGTCATTATTATATAGAAAAATTGCATTTAGTAATGGGATATGAGAAATTTAGTCACCATTTATTAAGCCCCGTGAACATATTGGAGTGAATTTATGACAAAAATGCTAACCATATCTCACCATAACTTATTGTATCATGACATCACCGAAATAAATTGTCCCATAAAATCCTATTACTTACCCATTAATGACTCATACTCTTGGGTATCCCACTTCAAATCAATGACTCATAAAATCCTATTACTTACCCATTAATGACTCATACTCTTGGGTATCCCACTTCAAATCAATGACTCATACTCTTGGGTATCCCACTTCAATTTTTTTCATATTGAAATGACAACACAACCTAAGATCTATTCACTCTATATTGAAAACCATGGAGGTCATCATGATAAACCTTTATGACAAGAAATGTCTAATCATATACGCATGGGTAGTCTCTATTATGGCTAATATTCTTGGTTTGAATATTGAAGGAGTTATGGGAATCATAGTTGTGAAGTTACATAACGATATTCAATTTTTGGATAATTATGTAAAGTGTGAGGGTAGCTTTAGACTTTGAAGTAATAAGAAGATGATAGTGCCCTTATGGTATATTCTTTATCGAATTACAATGTGGATGGAATGAAAAGATTGCGTACAAAGATATAATTTCAACAGATGACTCATATAATCTTTGAAGGCCTCATCACTACTTATTAATAATTTCATAACGACAAAAGATATGTATGATGTGGTAGTTACAAAGATGCAAATAGAATAGTGTAGAACACTGAAGTTATTAATGTCTTTGTGAAAGCATTCAATGAATCTCAAAAGCTTGAATTAACTAAGTTTTCTAGAGTGAAATTCATTAAGCTTAATTAACTAAGTTTTCTAAAGATCAAAGTGAAATTCATTAAGCTTGAATTAACTAAGTTTTCTAAAGATCAAAGTGAAATTCATTAGTGTTGTGGGCATAACAAGAGAAATCATTTAAAAAACTATTGATTAGGTTCACGTGTTTCAAGCTCCCACCAACGCATCAAACTCATATGTCATATGAATGTACATCAATTTAGGCCAAAAACTTTGGAATATTGAAGAAATATATATGTGAGACAATTACCAAGATAATTTATCCTGCTTATTTATTTGATTGTTGAAGAAATACATCTATTTTGGAGTGAGAGAGTCCAAAACTTATCATTCATTGTTTATATGAGTTGTTTTGTTTGCTTTATTGCTTGAATTTTCTTTCAAAACTTATTCATTTCTACCATTGATTGGTTTATGTAAGTTGTTTTGCATTGTTCTAAGTTATGTTCTTCAAATAATGAATGATTCGTATTTTTTATATATAGATTATATTTCGAAACCAAAACTTGAGATGAAAACCTATTTCTTTTTTCAACAAATTGGATTTTTTTTAAATGTTTCAATAATATTGTTCATGAATATACAAACTTTATATATATATTAATACAAATTTGGAGGTATTTTATGGAGAGTTTATCTTTCATTTTTTTTATATAATTGAGATCTTCCATTTTAAAGAAGATCCACATAATCAAAACATTGTATCATTGGAAAATATAATATAAAATATAATATAAATGTGTGTTTCTTTCCATGGATTTCTAGTGGAGTTTATGCTTTGGATTTCTAGTGGAGTTTATGCTTTACTTGTAGTTGGATGAGAAGTGAACTTTTTCTTTTTTATTTATTTTGAGTTCAGTTGTGTTTTACTTCTAAAAATATGTGAATAGAATGTTAATTAATGTGAGTTATTTATTTCACGGGAAGCCAATAAATTTATATGATTTATATTTTCAATTTTGAACAATTTTTTTTTTGTTTATTTTGATTTCAGTTGTGTTTTACTTCTAAAAATATGTACATAAAATGTTAATTAATGTGAGTTATCTATTTCACTATTAATTTAGGAAACCAATAAATTTATATGATTTATATTTTCAATTTTGAACACTTTTTTTTTGTTCTGATATGTTTAATTTTCACTTCAACGAATATAAATTGTGCTACACTGAATATTTATAAATTGAAGTGTGGTGTTGATCGCTATTCATTTCTAGGATTATATGTTATTTACTTTCAAGAAAAATATAGGTATGAATATGAATTCCTATGGTGTATAGACATTTGTATGAATTGAGGATTTGTGGATAATCCTTTAATTTGTACAAGGATGGTTGCTTAAGTAGAAGGGAGTACCCCCTTACAAAATAAAGAATGGATTATACTATATCCATTATGACCCTTATTAGATGGTTTTTTTTATTGGAACTCACCCAATTGTAAAAAAGTATCAACAAGTATATCATTGATTCTTGTTAAAATTTTAGTACATGGTAAGTGTTGTTCCAAAGTTTATACTTAAGGCTTGAAAGTATAAATTCTAGGCATCCAAAAAAGAGGGTTTATGATATGAAGAAAGGAGAAACAACTTCTTAAGGGAACAGGAGCTATGGCTGATTTCTGAGTTGTCTTTGTCTAGCTTCCAATTGTTCCTGGACACTAATGTCCTGTTCAATGGCTGCCCATGAACGTTCAAGTTCAACCTAGGTGGTAGCAGTTTTTAAGATGATGTTGAAAAGAATTAAAGAGATACTAGTCTGATCTGTAAGACTGGGTTCGATGTTGGGTCGTCTCATAACAGGGGTAGTCATGGAGAAAAAGAGTTTTATGATCTGTTGTTTTTTAGGTTGTTGTTTCTATTTTAGATTATGTAAGAAAAAATTCCAAATTTTTGAATTAATAGTGTAACGAAATCAAAGGTCGTTTCATGTATCTGAGTTAAACTGAAAACGATGCATGGAATGAAAGAAAACATAAATTTGTGGAACAATGTGAGGCACCAACCAAGGGAGAGACTCACTTTGTGACAAAAGAAGAAAATAGACAAGAAAATCTTTAATGAAGCATAAGATATAGAAATCTAAGTGATTCACAAGTCTTGTACCTGTTGATAGTTGATACAGAGGAAAAACTGTAAACGACTAGATGACTAAAAGAATCAATCACCATAGTAGATGTTATACTAAATTGCAGCCAAGCATTCATCAAAGGTATATAATAAATGATGTTTAAATATGAAATAACAGAGGAGCACATAACTCAAAGTTGACAGGATCTGGAGTCTTCGACTTGCATTTGTATTAATTCTGGAAAATGAATAATTTCTCTACTACAATCTGCCAAGGAAAAATCCCCTTGGTATCACTTTCAAAATTGTATTTATACAAGAAAATCATCAACCCTAGACGGTTGGTAGTCTCCTAATCTCCTCTGTGCTAACGGT
>CBVK0100357145.1:0-12880 GCA_900067695.1 Picea abies
AGCTTACTAAAGCTGCCCATTTTATTCCACTGAAAACCACCCACAGAGCAACAGATGTTGCTGGTATTTTCCTAAAATAAGTTGCATGCTTGCATGGAATTCCTAAGATAATTGTGTCTGATAGAGACCCGAAATTCATTTCGAATTTCTGGAAAGGACTGTTCAAAGGATTCGGAATGAATCTGAACTTTAGCAAAACATATCATCCCGAGTCTGATGGACATACAGAGAGAGTAAACAGAGTAATAGAAGACATGATGAGAATGTATGTGATGGATAAACCATCAAGGTGGGAAGACTACCTGCATTTGGTAGAATTCACCTACAATAATGGGTATCATGCGTCATTGAAGATGAGCCCTTTCGAAGCGCTTTATGGAAGAAAGTGCAACACTCCAGTGAGCTGGGATAATCCAGCTGACAAAGTAGTAGTTGGGCCTGAACTGCTCAAAGAGATGGAAGATCAAATGATAAAAATTAAACATAATCTAAAATTTGCCCAGGACAGGCAGAAGAGTTATGTTAATAGTAACAGAACCCATAGAGAATTCAAAGTGGGTGACCATGTTTTCCTGAAAGTGAAAACTAACAGGAGTTCCCTGAGACTGGGAAGTTGCACCAAGTTGGCAGCAAGATTTTGTGGGCCATTTGAGATCCTCAAAAGGATTGGGTCGGTTGCATACATGCTTGCATTACCTGCATCTATGAATGTACATAATTTGTTTCATGTTTCACTGCTTAAGAAATATGTACCCGATGCTAATCATGTTATCGATTGGAATGTGATTCAGGTGGAACTAGAGGGTGTCCTGCAAGTGCATCCTGTGCGCATATTGGACAAGAAAAGCAAACAGCTCTGGAATCGAGCTATAGAACTTGTAAAGGTCTAGTGGACCTGGCACGGTCTTGAGGACGCGACATGGGAGCATGAAGAGGTTATGCGGGCAGAGTACCCGCATCTTTTTGAAAATTTTGAAAGGCTTGCAAAGACAATGTAAGTTGCACTGAGGACAGTGAAAAAATAAGGGGAGGGGGATTGTAGTGTCCCCAAGGCTGAGCCCCGTTGTAAACCAAGTTCTGAAAGGAATTGTAATTAAGATTCGTAGGTTGGTGAGCCAATTTTTTATAAGCTGGAGGCTTATGTGTTTGATTAGGTCAGAGAGCCTGAGTGTTGAAGGCCAGGAGCCTGTTGTTGTATATGTAATCAAGCAAAACAATTAATAAAATATAAACACTGCCATGTGCAGACCGACCACGATGAATGAGTGAAGGGGGACTAAGAATCCACAGAGTGGGCAAGGACTTAGGGGCTGAAGGTGGGAAAAGGGGCTAAGTGTTGAGCCTAGGGGCTAAGCCTAGGGGGCTTAAGCCTGGGAATAATATTTTAATATTATTCCAAAAAGACATGTGCATTTGTGTTTTATCCTAAGTGTTGGCAAGGGAGGACATACAAGGGTGATGCGTGCTAGTGGAATGCATGTAGTGCCATGGGTGACAAGTGTCAACCCTGACGCATGCGAATAAATGGACAGGGTGAGCCATGAGAAAGGTTCCTCTTCCTCCATTCGAACGAGAACTGTACGGAGCGTGAACCGTGTGACCTCTACAAGAGACCCTCGTGCAATTCTACAACGGGAAAAATCTTGTGTTCGTTTTCTGAAAAGCCCGGTTCATCCTCCCCGTTCGGCACCAGAGAGTCTGTGTAATTCCCTGTGGAAATTGCTTCTCACGCAATTCCGAAATCAACACCGTGAGACCTTGCCGCCATTGTCGAGCTTGTTTGAGAAGTATGAGTTTGTATTCCCGGCTGACTGTAGTGGTCATGCAGAGATGGATTGTGCGTGAATTGTTGTCTAGTGCAGGTGGTAATTGAGCCTGTGTGTGATCTCTCTCTAGGTGAGGGAGGTGGATGTGGTTGGAAGAGGTTTCTTCCAGAGAGTGTCCAGCACCAGCTTCAGGCTCTGAGACTTCCTGATCTGACCTGTTGCCGAGACCCAGAGAGGGAGGTTAGCACCAATGGACTGTGCTTGTGAAGGTGTATACTCCCGGGCGGAACAGGCATGTGGGGAATGAGAGTTTGGTAGTAGTGGGCGTAAGATGGCATCCTGGGAAGAATCCTTCCATATTCTAAGTGCTATTTTCCCTGTAACCTCAGCCTAGCTAGGATTCCTTGCCTTGGGGTGGAGCTTAGTCCCAGCTCGGGGGTGATCCACTGCTGAGCTAATGAGCAGTGTGGTCTAAGGCTAAGAGGTTCATGGAAGGCCTGCACTTGGTTGGTGGAATCTACCATTGATAAAGATAAGTATTTGTTTATGTTTTACTCATAGATTGCATGACTCTATTGCTTATGTTATCATGATTTCCGCTGTGTATAGGAATTAGTATGAAATGCTATGGTTTGTAAATTATAGCAGTGAATAATATGTGTACTCTGAGCTTGAATGTGTTTATTTTCTTAAATGCATGTGGATTGAATAACACCTGTATAGAGTGGCATTATAGTCTTCTTTTCAGAGCGATTAAACAAAGTAGCAGAAAAGGTGTTCTACATTAGATGCCCATTCAGTCAAGGGAACAGGGTAGATGAAGCCAACATTGAGTAGCTTCTCCACCTCTACCTTAATAACAGGGGCCTTCCTAGGATTGACAACTCTAAGACATTGTCGAACAAGTTTAGCATTTAGATAAGTTTTAATTTCATGTTTGAAAATGTTGGGGTCAATCCCTATCATCTCTTCGTATGAACAAGAAAATGCATCTCATAATTCTTTGAATATATCAGTGTAGATGTGAATTTCCTCAGGCAAACAATCTGCACTGATATATACGTTCTAAATTTTACCCGAGGTTCGAGAGATGTCAATCATGATGGTAGGAGAAATGTTCGTCATGTTTCCTTCAGCATAAATACCATGCATTTCTAATGGAACCATGGCGTGACTGACCATCTCACTCAAGGTGGACCTAAACTCATCATGTTCAATCCTAACGAGCTCCAGGATAAAATAGGATCAATGATCCATATCGTCCCAAGGCCTATCAAGACCAGACATGGCCTCTAATATGGCTTCATCCAAGGGTAAAGTATCATCAAGGAAATCAGTGAATAATATGATTGAACGACCCATATGGGCTCTAAAACGAGATTCATCTTGTCTTTCTGTGAGGAAGAAGGATCTGGGTCAACAATAGCTTCTAGAATATCCTGATACACAAGTTCTACTATGGACAATTACATCACCATCCCGATGTGAGAATGACCTTCGTACGACATAGTCAGGGAAGGTAGGTTCCAAAGGTTGTTGAAATACAAAGTATAGAAAGGAACAGACCTCATTGACAATGAAGACTCACCATAGATGGCATTAATATATGCAATCGGTGTCGTGAAATCAAAAGTACCCATCAAGGAGGAATACATCCTAACACAAACATTCTCAGTTTCCTATTGAGAATTATCAATAACAGGGACCGAAGGTCCCATCGATGCATTAGGACCAAGATGCACAAAGGAAAATTGGTCGATTGTCACAATATTTCCTTCGTGAGGAAAGAATATAATGCGGAAAACTGACGACACAACGATTGTCATACCATAAGTCCAATTACGCCCTAGTAGTATATTGTAGTCAAGAGGCGCATCAACCACATCGACCTCGACCTCCACGTTCTTTTCACCTAACTGGGCCGGGAAAGAGGGAAGGATATTGTGGGGTATAAAATAACACCCATTGAAAGTAGTCAACATGATCATGGATTGAGACAAGGATGAAGATCCAATGGATTTCCAACAGGCTAGAGATATCACAGATGTCGAAGCACCTTCATCAATTACAGTACGTTTGATGGTAAATTTTGTGTACTCCACATGGATTTGAAAGGCCACATGGTAAGGTAAGTGAGGTTTAATGTCTATGGAATCAAACTTAATAAGCTTTGAGCCACACAGGTCTAAATCTCCTAACGCGGAGAGCAAGGTGTTCCTCTATGAAGGACACGTCTGGAGCACCTCCAAAGCCGACATCGTGCATCGGGTTTGGCCCAAATCCTCAACAATCAAGTAATTTTGGGTGGCTCTAGAATTATGATTGTGGGCAGAGTGCTTAAGTACTCCTTTCAGAATATGAGGTGGAGGTTTCAGCTTATTGATCTATAAAGATGTTTTAGGGGGAGGAGGAGGATCTAGACCTATAACAGTCTGTGAAGAATCGTAATTGTGAGATCGAGTCGCTACATCAATTTGAGACTTCACCATATTGACACAAAGATGGCCACCATCATGTGTCAAATGGTTTTGTCTCCCTCTTGACGCATTTCTGGTGTTTGAGATCCTCGAGGCCATATTTTGGTTATGTGTAAACGGGTTCCTCGACACAATAGGTTGTTGCACTACGAGCCTCAAGGCTTCCTCAATTTTGGGTCACAAGTGGGTAAGGTGATCATCTTTACAAATTTTATAGGGAAACTTAACCTTCCACTTTTCTTTCACCCTCACCAACATTATTATTCGATTTATCATTATTATTGTCATCCTTGTCTTTGTTATTATTATTTTTTCCACCCTTACGATTATTACCACGTTCTTTCCTCTTGTTCCCTCCCGATTGTTGGTTACCATTTGGGTTTGACGATGACTATACAGAATGCACATCTGCTAACGGGGTGGTGGGTGACGAAGCCTTATCTTGTCCTGCTACAGACTGGTTAAGAGACAAATCTTTGAGCTGGTTCGTCACTTGGTCTGTAGTCTTATCATTTGTAGAGACTACGATGCCATAAACATGAGGCTCGTGCCTTTGTATAGGATCATAATTTGACCATGGTGTGTCAAGAAGAATTTTTTAAAGCATCCCAGATTGAGCATATATAAGGTCCAACTATTGGGCTTTGAAGATGGCTTCTTCCATAGTTGTCACTTTGTATGTAGATACATCCTTCAAAATGTAAGGAAACAAAGACTTGAGGAACCATTACAACATAAACTCTAGAGGAATGTACACTTTAATCAACCTCTTCTGTTTATGCCACTATTGAATATGATTGGAAATATGGGTGACTTTATCTTGTCGAAGAGTAAATAAGAGTTCTAGGTCGTCAATGTAATGAACCGGTAGTTGGAAGTGATTGAGAAAAACCAAGACCATCTGACTGCAAGTTTTGTAGGTTCCCCCAAGTAGCTCAATGTACAACTTTGCGGTGACCCTAACAAGGGTGTGTTGAAATAGAGTCAAATGAATAGAATCATCATTAAGGGATTTAGATGAGCAGCATAGGTAAAAAGTAGTCACATGATCATCGAGAGTTAGAAGGAATTTTGGTGGGGACATGGGGTCATGACGAATCATGACACACAGGGTCATTCATCAATTTTGACAAGTCTGGTAGATTTAGCTTGGCCAGAAAAGGGAGTTGGGGTTGCGGTGTCTGAGCCCATGCTCTCGGGAAATATTGGGTTTGAGAGATTGCAGACCAAACATGGTTCTGGTATACACCATGGTCATGACCGGTAGGATAATATTCTCCTCCAAGCCGATTCATGAAAGGTTGTAAGGGCACTATGCCCGTAGAAGCCGCTTACAAAGAGAAAACGACATGATAAGGATTATATATGTTGCCCCCATATGAAGGAAATCCATGTTGTGGGTTTTCCAAACCATAAAACTGACTCCCTCTGGATGGACCACCAGAGGACAATGGGGGGTTCGCCATAATAAAATCGTTCGTCAAAATTAGTATGGAGTAAGAGGGAATGATGGGCGGAATATAGGGAGTAAAATGACCGCCCATTTGAGCACTCCATACTAGATCATTGAAGCTAGGATTAGGCCCAGAGGAAGGAGGATTCCAACCTCCAACTATAGGAGTCTCTTGAGGGATCTGACCTCCACCAAACAATAAAGGAACATAAGGAGGCATTGTGCCCCCAAACCCAAAAATAAGATTCATATTAGTCGTCGAAATGGAGGATGAAAAGTGTGACATCATGTCAGATATACCAAAAGAAAAAGGATTAGAGGTCGAAGGTATTGACCGAGTATCATGATTTGGCATACCATATGGGAATTCAAAAGGATTTGTTCCCATAGGTTGAGCAGAGCTTGTGGGTTGGGTAGCATTAGATGAGGGAGCCTTCGACATCCAAACCATCAATGTCAAGGGAGTCGAGGGGACCCCACTAATCACAGAGTATAGAGGAGTCGAAGGGATTCTTGAGACATTCATATCTAACTCAGTACTCATGGTAAGATGATCACGAGCCTGGGAGGTGGAGATATATGCACCGCACTTATTAACTCTATGTCTTTTAGAAGGCGGCTTCGATAAAGGATCAAGACATGGCAACAACTTCAAAATACGAAGACACCAACGAGGAGGTTGGTCCTGCTCCACGATGACTCAAAACTCGATATGCAATACAAAATCCTAAGGCTAACTAATAATCAGAGAGCACACTTCTAAATAAATAAAAAGGCCAATGCACACAAAAAGGATATGATGGTTTAAAGGGACCTCCCAAACTAAAGTAGGTATACCTCGCCCAAGAGGGGCATGAGACTCCACAAAAATAGAGTGGAGGTGTCAGAATCAATTATAAGGACCCTCATAGGCTTCACAGCGCAGTCAGTCATATCCCTCAAGAAATGAAATCCTCCATAAATTATGTGCATTGTCCAATCCCTATCTGACTCAGGGTACCTGCAGAATAACCCCTGTAAGCAACCTATGTGGTTACCTATGTCAAGAAACTAAAGTCGCCACGATATAACCAATGCTCAGGCGAGCAGTCACAAGTCCGGTCCACCATATGGGCAGGGTATAAAATCCCAAAATGTTGAAAGAACTACCTCTCAAGGAGGTAAAGGAACTAGCAAGACCCTCAAATACGAATAGAACTCAAGAAATATCTCTAACTCTAAGAAGGTATTAGAGGGATATCTATGCAACCAACTTTGTGTGACCTCGTGCTTAAATCCGATGTGAGCAGAGCCTCATGAGGACACTAATTATATAATGGGTTTCACCACTCCCTAGTTAGACACATAGATTGATTGTTATAGCCTTGGAGAATTTTACTCACAAAATCATATTCCAAGGCCCTAGGTCCTATACTTGTTTGTGTACCCTGAAATATAAAATAGTTTCTAATCAATTTTAATTATTCATCGTTAATTTTAATGGCTTCTACTTACTCAAGAGGTGTCATCATGAAACTGATGGCATTATGACTCAACATATATAAAAATAAGCAGATGTAAAAACACTGCTAAGTACTAGTCTTGATTTTCAATGAGATGGTATGCTTTTAAATGTTGTTTCTAAGATGCAATCTCTACAATTTCAATGAAGTGCAATCTTTCCTAATATGAAAAAACTAATGTAAAGAAGATAAAGGTGCAAATTCCATAAGTAAAATGCAAGAAAGTTTTTTTTTTTTTTTGTATTTTCAATATAATGAAAAGAAAATACAATGACTGAATAACAACCTCATAGGCATACCCTACTACAAGAAAATGGATACAAGCCAAGAAGGATACCAAGAAGTAACTACCCAGACAAGTGTGCAAGGAAAACAAAATGAGAAGAATGACAAGAAAGGATTCCACCCAAAGAATTCACCGATAAAACGACTTCCTATCACTCTATAGGAACTTAACAATCAGAATAGGGACCCAAGAAGTCTCAAAAACCATCAAAAATCACCCAGCAAACACCAAACTCAGCCAAAAAGACTGAAGAAATAGTGCATGTGATTGTTCAAAGAAAACTCACATATGTACGTGCCCTAAAGGAAGACAACACATGCATGTACGCGCCTTGCTAAGGGAAAGTCCATGTATGTCAAGGAAGGCATTTCTTGGTCAAGGGTTAGGCCAAGAAACTCAGATATAATGAAAAATATAAGTTTTCAAGCAACAGATGACAAAGAAACTCAGGAAAACAGATAGAAAATCAAGGAGAAAAACACCCAATACCCCAAATGGAGATATCCCCAGCGGAGTCGCCAATTTTGTCAAGAGGAAAATCTCTCTATGGCTAGGGAAAAAACAAAACATACAGAACAACACCTAGAAATCAAATATAATCTCAAGTATGTTGTATAAATGAAATATTAACAAGAGAAGGATAGAATCCTACCTCGTCTAGACGTCTGAAGAAGACCACCATTGAGCACATGACCCAAAGCTTTATACATGCAACTTGTCTTCAACAACCAAGATATGCAAGCATGTGGTAATGATATATAGTGTTAACATATATATAAATCAGCATAATCCATTAACATACATAACAAATACGCCCATGGAAAGCAATACAAATATTTGCAAGATATCAATTGGACGAGAAAAGAGTATATCTATTAATGTAATCAACAGAAGTACATAGGTGATAAAATTTTGTAATGACACATATCAGAACCGAGAAACTAAGTCCCTCCAGCTAGGCCTCCACCACTTCAATCATCCACAAAGGCAAGTTCACATGTAGGAGTTAATAAAGTTCTCCATCACAAGATATGAAGATCTTGGGAGCTAAATAGAAGAAGTTCATACTTTCAAGGACAAAGGGATGTAGACTCAATTGAGGTGAAATTTCTCCAGAGTATTTTTTCTCTCTATGATGAATTATGTATCTTTGAGTTTTGGATATGGCTTAATTTATAACCTCCAAATGGAATTTAAGGGTCGAATCGGAGCGTTTCCAGTATATGGAAGGTCAAGGATCATGGATCTCGTGACATGGCATGGAAACCCGACGCAATTTTAATTTTTGTGCACCAAGCCCAATGTACGCAGGTTGTAATGGAGCAACCTACATACATACGCACGATGCATAACAAGGAGGTCGTGTACATGTATCAAAATGAGTAATTTAAGCTCTGGAGTGATAGAAAAATGAGAAATGAAGTCTACAGAGCGAAATGGAAGGCCATCAGAGCAAGATGCATGGAGTGTGGAAAAAAATTCTATAATGCTAAGAGGGAGTGTTGATGTTTTGGTAGTTGTGCAAGGAATTTTCCTCTAGACAACCTTTATTACAAGAGAAGAAGATTCCAAAAGTCCAGGAAAATCATTGAATAGCAAAAGAATACCTAGAATAGAAGTCATCCCACAAGCAAATTAATAAAGTGAAAATAAGATCCCCAGAGAAGAATTTGTCCCAGCCAGGTGACTTGAATATTATAAATAAGGGAGATGTCTAGCTCATTTGGACACACACACACTCACTCTCTCATGAATAAGGAGCAAGTATAAGGAGGAGGAGAAGATTCAATTCAACAATATCTGAGGTTGTTGGTTATTCTTGGTAAGGGATTTCTCTTGTGCGTTATCTCTTTGAGGAGGTGCAGTCAAATTGTATGGTGTTGCTGCTATAGCTGGGAGCACTAGATTGTGTGCAGCCTAGAGCTAGGGTTTCTTTATTGTCTATTTCTCTTGAGAGTTGGTGTATGTTTGGAGTATTGTGGACATAATCTATCTAAGAAAGGCTTCTAGGTTTTTCCCCCATTTGGGGTTTTCCCAGGATAAATCTCTTGTGTACTCTTGTTTATTGTTTATGCTGCTATTATTGTTCAGTCTATGATATAACTGTTAATGTTAAAGGAATAAAAGAACAATGGTAACACTACTTCTCTATAAGTAAATAAAATCTAACATGAAGAGCATCACTTTCTTTTACAAATGAATATGTAGACCCTACAAATACTCGAGGAGTACATTTGGATTCTTGGGAGAGATACCTAACATGATCGACACCTTCCTAAATTTTGTGGTCTACTCTTTCACACACTTCCAACCATTGCAACCAATGATTCAATTTAACAACATTGATCTCACCTTGATAGGGTTTGATGTCCACTTTTGCTTCCATTTTGAATAGAGATTGTGAAGAAGTGATGGCACTGGAAATTGGTTGTTCTTTCTCGATCTCTTTTCTTGACTCATTTTTTGGGTCATCGTTATCTCCTAGTTTCTCATTATATCCAAATTATGAGTTAGAGACACCAACCTCCCCGAAAGGTCCAAACTTGTTTGTTAGAGCTGCCATGAGGACCAATAGACTCGTCACCCCACCACTACCAAATCACTTCCATGAACATCTAAAACAATAATCAAATGTCGAAACCCCATCAAAACCCCAAGAAGACAAAGAATATTTCATAATGAAACCCTATCACCAACACCACCAAGAACAATCTAGACACATGCACAATAAACCATGCCAACCATGCACGATCAATGCCCAAACTTAAATTATTTTTTTTTCCTAGGAAGGGAAACCTCGAGTACTTCCCCACTTTGGCCTCATTATGGGCCTAAACGGGTGGGGACATCAAGTGAGGCCCTAAACAAGCTCTTGGCCAGGGATTCAACCCCAAAACCTCATACGAGAAAACAATGACACTCATTCATTGGGTTAAGTTTAGAAAATTTTACTTACATATACTCTAGGATTATTACCATATAACAATAACTATATTCTTTGTCTATAAAAACATAATACATCATAATTTTTAAATTAAAATTAGTATATTTAGTGGATCAAAATTTTAGCATAAAAATGTAATTTGATATAGTTTTTAGTTAGAAATTAATTAAAAATGAAATCATTTTAAATGCAAAATAATTTGCTATACTCCTATAAACAAAGAATAATAAATATACAAATCTTTATAGGGAATAATAATAATACACATTATCCCCAGATGGGGTGATAGTGCATTACACGCACCCAGCCTTCCATTCTGTGTCGCCACCTTGCCCCTGCCCATGTGTCAGCACCTGTGGATCCTATCTGCCTTAATTAGTCCCTCGTGCCTGTTGTTGCGAGATCTCACTTCACCGCTCCAGTAACTAAATGCTCCAGTGCGCTCAGAGTTGGTCTCTCGTCCTTGATATGGCGTTGGTACAAGGCCCGCTCCTCCTGCGCTCGTGCACCTTTAGTCACCTGTGCTCTTCTTATGGAGACATCCATTCTCCCTTTTGGTTCAGATCGCCCTCTTCTCCCAGCATTTCTGGCTCTCAGTTGCCCCCTCTGGTCTTTACCTGGTTCACTCTAGTATTTTCTCCACCCTTACCTCTTGTTACGCAAGCCATGCCCCACCATCAAGGGAATCCAAAGCGTGGTGCCCTCTTGTACCAGAATCGCACGGCCATGGGAAGCTGACACCCTCCCTCCTTCGCTCCTGCACTCATCTCCTCACCTCTGTCCTCAACTCAATCCTCACCAGACCAATCTAATCTTCCACCTTTTTCCTCACCTTAGGCATGTTGTGTCAAATGGTTTGACCTCCATGGGAACTCTCTCGACTTTTCTCCTAGACTTCTCTCTGAATTGACCTCGACCTCGTAGTTAGTGGTGGCATGTCCCTCTTGTCTTCCTTTATGCCCTCGTTGGACGATGGTAATGTGCACTCAAAAGAATTCTGTGTGGAGGCGTCCCACAACTAGGAGAAGCTCCAACCAGAGTGTGTTTCACCCTCGGGCCTATGGGATTCAGTTTCAATTCTCCAAGAATTGGTCTTCACGGTTCGATGGAACATGGATGATCTCCGGTTCATACTGGAGCACTTGGACCGGCGAGTTGCGTAGATTGAATCAATGCTCTCGATTCTCCTCCATTCCTTGAATCCTTCAGACTCTGGCCTCAACGCTCTCACTTCTCTAGGGTTGGTTTTCGCTCCAGAATTCCAGGGGAAGGATGCGCAGTGCAGGGACGATGCAGCACAAACAATTGTGGACAAGAACAAAACTCTACATGGCACATGCGCAGTGGAATCTAAGGGCATGCACGCCCACCAGACACCATGACAGGAAACGGGTGTACATGTGTTTTCATACATGTTTTTTGTTTACAAATGTTAGTAGTGTCTCAAACATTTGGTCTATGTTGTGGGCATTTGGCAATGTTTTTCTGTGTGTTGGTTAGTTGATAGGCTTGGCTTAGGTCATTATAGCAATTTTTTTGATAAACAGTGTATTTTTCAGTTCAAATGCTTGGTTAGGCCAAATCGGTTTATGTAAGTAAATGTGAGTTGATTTCCTCTCGAGGTAACTCAATACTCCAGCAACTTGAACTCGGGATGATACTATAATTTTTGTTCATAACAGATAATATATACATCTTACTTACAAAAAATAATAATAATACACATGATATAAACTCATATTGCAACTCAACAAATAAATAGTTTAAAAAAACAAATAGGCATCCTCTAACTTTTTTCCACTAATTAGTAAGTATGAAAAAGATAAACATGAACAACATTGGCAAAATTCATATGAAGCTACACAAAAACATTATAATTTGGAAATTTTGTAGTTTCAAGAGTAGTGTATGAAAACAAATTCAAAAAGAATTTAAACATATTTGATTTAGTAATAACTTTTTATATTTTTTTAAAGAAAACATGTAAAAGAGTTATTATATTGTATGTGAATAAGAAAATTCAAAAAATGGAAAGCAATAATATTAATATTGAAATTGTATTGAAATATAAATATTTATTAATAATAGATATGAAATCAATAATGAATCTTGAGTATAACTTAACACTGTTTTTTTTGTTAAGAGTTAGTCTT
Source organism: Picea abies (assembly GCA_900067695.1). NCBI lineage: Eukaryota > Viridiplantae > Streptophyta > Pinopsida > Pinales > Pinaceae > Picea > Picea abies. Next base: position 12,582 of record CBVK0100357145.1, read on the forward strand.
TCTTATATTTAAGAAAATAGATTAATGGTTAATAAAAGCATTTGAGAGAGAAAGTCTTGTACTGAAATATAAATTTTTATTAATAATAGATATGAAATCAATAACCAGCCTCCTTGTATAACCTAACATTGTTTTTATTTGGTTAAGAGTTATCTTTCTTGTACTTAAAGAAAATAAATTATGGTTAATAAAATCACTTGACAAATGATTAATAAAAGCATTTGATAGCTAACGAGGAAGGGCATAAATGTGCGAAAGGCATATTGGCTAATGATTGTGAGGCCCCAATTCTGAAAAGG
>CBVK0100357146.1:0-12880 GCA_900067695.1 Picea abies
GGTTGATTGTTATTCATTCAAATATATATATATATATATATATATATATATATATATATATATATATATAATAAATTCGACATAAATAAAATATTTTTATTATTAATTATTTATTTATTATTATTATTATTTTATTACATTATGTTACATGAAACAATGTAAAACACCTCCAATTGAAATAAATTTTAAATACGATTAGCATTATTTGTAACCATATCAACCATTCTGATTCTATTACAGTGGATCTCATGGAATCCGGGTAATGGTTGCTTAATAGAAGTGGGCAGAGACAGCTTCCTGGGCTTGGGGAGAAAAGTCCTACTCTCTCTTTCTCTCCTAGAGCACTTACAAGCCAAAGGTCTCATTTTCTTGAATCATTTCTGCCATCAGAACTCAGAGGGATCGTTGGGTAACTCTTGGCACAGTGGATCGGATCTTCTACTTGATCCTGAGCATTTATCTGAATGGAACGACTACGTCAAGATTATAATAGAATCGGGCCTGAGACTACAAGAGAAATCAGATTCCATTATCTGGACAGGAGGAGATGGCTCAGGCCAGCTCAATGCAAAAAATGTCTATCTAGCATTGGCAACAGTTCGCTGGAAACCACTAAAAGCCAGATGGAGACAGAGAATTTGGAGGGACGACTGCCCTATGAAACTCAAACTTTTTGCGTGGCTCCTGATCGAAAACAAATTATTAATGTGGGAAAAGCTGCAAGCTCGCGACTGGGAGGGCCCGAACCGTTGTATTCTCTGCAAGTCTGCTAGTGAATCCGCGCTCCATGTCTTCCTTCACTGTTCCTTCATTCAAGCAATCTGGTCAAACCTAGCTTCTGCGCTGAAGATCAACTCTCCTTGGACAGGTTCCAGCGTTCAAGAATGTTTTTGTATTTGGTTTAAGGATAATAGCATACATAAATTGCTTCCCGTCCACCTCTGCTGGCAAGTTTGGAAGGCTAGAAACGAAGCAATTTTTCAAGATAGGTCTCCGTCATTATTTAGAATATCAAACCACTTTCTTGCTGAAACCTCTAGCACTAGTTCGATTGTAAGGGCGCCGCCCTCCTTTCGACACTCTTTTGTTATTCCCACTGACAGGACAGTGGCCTGGTTCGATGGAGCTTCGCAACAAGGAGGGGATCTTTGTGGAGCTGGGGGGAAAATTGTTCTAAACCCTCACACCAACATTCGATGGACCTTGAACTGCGGACAAGGAACAAACACGAAGGCAGAACTTTTAGGTGCTTGGGCATCTCTTGTCCTGGCAAGACGATACACCGAAGAGTTGTTACTGCTTGGAGACTCAAAACTTGCTATTCACTGGTTAAATGGCCTTGCTGATTTCCAGGGAGCAGTCCTTGGATGCTGGAAAGAGAGAACAAAGGAAGCAGCCCTGCTGTTTAGAAAACTCTCTTTCCAACACATTTTCCGAGAAGAAAACAGCGAGGCGGATTCCCTCTCAAAAATTGCATTGAATCTTCCATCGGGCCAAATCTGCTATACGATTTGAGAGAATGGCATTGAAGGACCAACAAACAAGATTAAACTTTGATTAGTCTTTTACAGTCTGAATCTGAAAATCTTTGACTGGGAACGGATCATCATTGAGAATTTTGAGTTGAAAGTCTTGACAGTCCGAAAAGAACCAAGTTTTTTCTGCATTCTGCCTAGGTTGAACTGCTGCTGTGTGAACGGTCTTTGTAAATTTTTATATCCTTTTGAATATAAAGAGCATTTTTCTCGTGAAAAAAAAACAAAAAAAAACCATACCATAATTTCAGCGTGAAAGGTGAAAGGTGGGAAAACTATGTAGCAAAAAATTAAGACTCCGACGTGACGCCACAAACCGTTAACGTTAGGGTGCCCCATTATTGCCCCCTCTCCCCTATTCAACAAGTTGAAAAGAATCTCAAAGAGTTGACTTAAAATATTTGTAGTAATTTGTCCAAAAATATGAAAGTTGACTTACAAAATAATAGTGAAAGTAATTTCTCCAAAAAAATATTGCTAATATGACTGGCGATCGCCGGTATGAGAGAGGAGCATTATCTTTTTCTTAGTGAATAGTCACATACTCATTACGAGCTTTATATTTAGTTAATAGCGCTTTCCTATTGCATTGAAACACTGCTCAGCTCAGGATTTGCACAGGTTAGGAATTTCAATTTTTCTCTCCGTGGCAAACTGTCGAGGCCATGGTCTCATCACATCTCCTGGTTTGCTGATGAAATCGCCGGTTTTGATGATCAATTGTAAGTACTCTGGCCTTAACTGAATGTTTATGAAATTTTGATATGTTCTGTCAAATTAGACTGCTATGTTCTTGATTTTTATTGCTGTGTTTTTTCTGAAGAGCGTCTAAGCGCTAAGCGTATGAATGATGTGTACCACCATTTCATCATTTTTTGGGTGCAATTTTGTTCTATTGCAATATGATGCAATTTTGTTCTATTGCAATATGATAAATTTGCAGTATTTTAAGAAAGTTTTGGGTAAGAGCCTCTGTTTTGCGGTTCTCCCAGCCCCGCTAAAATTTTGCAGATTTGATTATTGTATTAGCTGTGATTGTTTTGAATCTAATTGAACAAAACCCATTTCCTAAATTTGATGGTCTTCTGCATTCCTGTGGGTGAAGGATTTTCTCCGCAGGGCTTACTGTTAGATGGGTTTATGTCTGTGGTGTTGCGAAAAATGATCGATATATCTCACACAAAAAAATTAATGCAGGCACGCTTTGTCTGTTGTTGTATTTTATGTAATGCAGCAGTACAGATCCAAATTTTATTATCAAATTAACACAGAGACTAGAATCCATTGATAGAAATATTGAAGAGCAAGTAAAGTGGGTTCTTTAGCAGTAACTTTTTTTTTCAACTCGTATTCCCTACTCGGTTTCCCGAAAAATCTTAAGACTGTCTCTTATTGGTAAGATCCGGGAAGAAGGAATAATGGGAGAGGGAAGTTACAAGAGGGAATTCAGATTCTGCATTGACAGGGGTGGAACCTTTACTGATGTTTATGCCGAGGTTCCCGGCGAGCCGAATTGTCGAGTTATTAAGCTTCTCTCAGTGGATCCTGCCAATTATGAGGATGCACCTACTGAGGGAATCAGAAGAATACTAGAAGAGGTCACTGGGAAGAAAATTCCCCGGTCTGATAAGATACCTACATATCCAATAGAATGGATTAGGATGGGCACAACTGTTGCCACCAATGCACTGTTGGAGAGAAAGGGAGAGCGCTTAGCTTTGTGTGTGACAAAGGGTTTCAAGGATTTGCTTCAGATAGGCAACCAAGCTCGACCAAAGATATTTGACCTAACTGTTGCGAAGCCTTCACCGCTGTATGCAGAAGTAATAGAGGCGGAGGAAAGAGTTCAGCTTGCTTTGGATGGAGAAGTGGAAAGTGAAAGGGTTGTAAAAGGTGTATCTGGTGAATTGATAGAGGTTGTGAAGCCTTTGGACGAGGAAGCGCTGAAGCCTCTTCTAGAAGGATTATTAAAGAAAGGCATAAGGAGCTTAGCTGTGGTCTTTATTCATTCTTACATCTACCCGGCTCATGAATTGGCTGTAGAACGCCTGGCAAAGGCTCTAGGGTTTAAGCAGGTGTCCTTATCATCAGCACTTACACCAATGGTGCGAGCTGTTCCACGAGGATTCACTGCTACTGTGGATGCATATCTAACTCCAATTATCAAAGACTATTTATCAGGTTTTCTATCTAGATTTGACGAAGAATTGGACAAAGTCAATGTTTTGTTTATGCAGTCTGATGGAGGACTCACCCCAGAAAACAGGTTTTCAGGTCACAAGGCAATCTTGTCTGGTCCTGCAGGAGGAGTGGTTGGTTATGCTAGAACTACATTTGGTCTGGAAACAGAATATCCTTTAATTGGCTTTGACATGGGGGGCACCTCAACCGATGTCAGCCGCTATGCAGGATCTTATGAACAAGTACTGGAGACTCAAACCGCAGGTGTGATCATTCAGGCACCGCAGCTTGACATTAACACTGTTGCTGCAGGTGGAGGCTCAAAGCTGAAATTTCAACTTGGAGCTTTCAGGGTTGGGCCAGAGTCAGTGGGTGCCCATCCTGGTCCTGTCTGTTACAGAAAAGGTGGGGAATTGGCAGTCACAGATGCAAATTTGCTTCTGGGAAGGGTAATACCAGAATACTTCCCTTCTATCTTTGGGCCAAATGAAAACGAGCCATTAGACTTGAAGGCAACAAGAGAAGCATTTTGCAAGCTTGCAGATACTATCAACTCTTATAGAAGAGAGAAAGATCCTTCTTCAAGGGACATGGGTGTTGAGGAAATTGCACTTGGATTTATAGATGTGGCTAATGAAGCCATGTGCCGACCAATTCGTGAACTGACTGAGATGAAGGGGCATGAAACAAGGAAACATACTCTTGCATGCTTTGGAGGTGCTGGTCCCCAACATGCATGTGCAATCGCAAGAGCTTTAGGCATGAAAGAAGTTATTATTCATAGGTATTGTGGTATCCTAAGTGCATATGGCATGGGACTAGCTGATGTTGTTGAAGAGGCGCAGGAACCATATGCTGCAGTGTATGGTTCTGACTCTATGTTTGAGGTGTCAAAACGTTCTAAGGTTTTGACAGAGCAGGTAAGGCAACAATTGAGGCTTCAAGGCTTTAAAGATGAAAATATACACACAAACTTGTATTTGAATTTGCGTTACGAAGGTACAGACACTGCAATGATGATCAGGACTCCTCAAGATGGGAGCAACAACTATGCTGGAGAATTTCTAAAACAATTCCGTCAAGAGTATGGATTTGAACTTCAAAAGAGAAATATTCTTATCAGTGATGTGAGAGTGCATGGGGTTGGAGTTACTAACATATTGAAACCTGTGGTAATGGAGAAAACAGTAGGGGAGCCTAAAGCAGAGGAATCTTATCAAGTGTACTTCAGTAATGGATGGCAGGAAACACCAGTATATCTTCTGGAAAATCTTGGCTATGGTCATGCGATAGAGGGACCTGCAATCATCATGAATGGAAACAGTACTCTACTAATAGAGCCTGTTTGCAAAGCAGTCATTACAAAGTATGGAAATATTCGAATTGAGATTGGATCTATTCCAATTAACACTGAGTTGGTGACCAAGGTTGCTGATGTAGTGCAGTTGTCAATATTTAACAACCGCTTCATGGGGATTGCAGAACAGATGGGTCGGACACTTCAAAGAACATCCATTTCCACCAACATTAAGGAACGTCTTGACTTTTCATGTGCACTATTCAGCCCTGATGGGGGCCTTGTGGCCAATGCACCACATGTACCAGTCCACTTGGGTGCAATGTCTAGCACTGTCTGTTGGCAACTCAAATATTGGGGTGAGAATTTGAAAGAGGGTGATGTCTTGGTGACCAATCATCCTTGTGCTGGTGGAAGCCATTTACCTGATATAACTGTTATAACACCAGTATTTCGGGATGGCAAACTTATTTTTTTTGTGGCAAGTAGGGGACACCATGCAGAAATTGGTGGAATAACGCCTGGCAGCATGCCCCCGTTTTCAAAAGCTATATGGGAAGAAGGAGCTTCCATCAAGGCTTTTAAATTAGTAAAGCAGGGCATCTTTCAAGAAGAAGGCATCATCAAGCTACTTCAAACAAAGATGTATGATGAATATGGAATACATACTGATGGTGCTCCACGCATGATTCCAGGGACCCGTAGACTTGAAGATAACCTATCTGACCTTCGAGCACAGGTAGCTGCCAATCAGCGTGGAATTATTCTTATAGGAGAGCTTATTGAACAGTATTCCTTGGATTTAGTGCAGGCATACATGATACATGTGCAGACAAATGCAGAGGCTGCTGTGAGGGAAATGCTAAAATCAGTTGCTGCTCAAGTTGCAAAGAAGTCAAAACTACAAAAGCAGGGACCGCTTATAACTTTAGGAGCGGAAGACTACATGGATGATGGGTCTATAATACATTTGAAGCTTACCATTGATGAAGAGAAGGGAGAAGCTTTTTTCGACTTTGAAGGAACTAGTCCAGAGGTATATGGAAATTGGAATGCTCCCGAGGCAGTGACAGCTGCTGCTGTGATATACTGTCTGCGATGTCTGGTGGATGTTGATATTCCCCTTAATCAAGGCTGTCTTGCACCAGTGACAATTCACATTCCACCAGGTTCTCTGCTTTCGCCAAGTGAGAAAGCTGCTGTGGTGGGTGGTAATGTGCTTACATCACAGCGAGTGACAGATGTGGTATTAACTGCATTTCAAGCATGTGCTTGCTCACAGGGTTGCATGAACAATCTTACTTTTGGGGATAATACATTTGGCTATTATGAAACTATAGGGGGTGGATGTGGTGCTGGGCCAGGATGGAATGGAACCAGTGGAGTACAATGTCACATGACAAATACACGCATTACAGATCCTGAGATTCTTGAGCAGCGGTATCCAGTGCTTCTTCATAGATTTGGGCTTAGGGAGAATAGCGGTGGTGCTGGTCAATACAAAGGAGGGGATGGTATCATTCGAGAGATTGAATACCGTCGTCCAATGACTGTTAGTGTTCTGTCAGAAAGACGAGTACATGCACCCAAAGGTTTAATGGGTGGCAAGGATGGAGCTCGTGGACAGAATTTTCTCATCAGAAAAGATGGGCGTAGAGCTTATCTTGGGGGAAAGAACACTGTAGATGTGCAACCTGGGGAGATCCTTCAAATCTTAACCCCAGGAGGTGGTGGATGGGGCTGCACTTCTTGATGCTTACTATAACTCATAATTTATAAATAATGTTCTTTTTCTCTGCACGGTAAGTAGGTATTTGAATATATCATGCATGCAGTAAGGAAGTGGGGCATCAATAAAGCACAACTGGTAAAGCAAGATGTGGGCAGAGGCTCCACTGCCATTCAGAGATATGTTCCTGGAATTGAATTTCAAAAAACTAAAAAGTCATCATCGAGTTCTATTTCCTGCTCTTGGCTCAATTCTCTTGCTGTTGAAGTAACCTGCTTTTGTGTTTCTGGATATAGTGTAGATGGACGTTCAACTGCACAGGTCCAGTTTAATATACAATGTGAACGGCAAATGTTTCACTTGGCATTTTGTAATGTTGCCAAAGTTTAAGGTGATGCAATAAGAATCATGTTCGATAGCTTTCTTTCAGGTTTCCCATGCCTATTGTTTCCACTACCGAGGAAACTTAAGCATAAGTATTGCTACTCTTTTGGTGCAGTAGTTTTCTGTTCTGGTAGACTCTTCTTAAATTTCCTTCATTTATTTCTGCCATTTTGTCTCCAGGTAGTCTTCCCCTCACGATCTTGATTTTTTCCATCTCTGTTTTCTTTTACATATTCCTTTTTTTCTATTGCGTTGCAGCGCTTCTTTCACTTTATCACATTGGATTTGCCTCTATTCCTTTCCATTTCTGCACATGTTTTTTGGGTATAGCTTTCTTGTCTGGCTTTTCAATTATCTTTTCATCGTCATCGTATTACTCCACTAGATTAGGAGATGCAGATCCTAAAACCCAAGTTGATTTCACTGTAGCATCAATGGGACCTTGGAATGAGAAATAGACAGAGCCTGTTTTCACATTAATGATGTAACTTCCTTATCTGTCGTCTTGAGTGTCAGAACGAAACGGTTACTAGTTTTTAAGCACTGAAATGTTATGGTTGTATTAAATATCCTAAAAAAATCCTATTGCTTCTAAGGCTGTTTGCAATTCTGCTGAATGCAGGCCCTTAGCAGCTGCAACTTTTCTTGCATTTGGATTAATATGGTTAAGACTGTGTTAGCATTGAGAATCACCCTCAGATTGCAAGAGGATAAGCCCAATATCCATCAAAATGTAAAAGATAAGTTTGGTTTGACTAGGTGGGTCAGCAAGACTTTAAAGAAAGAAAAAGGCAACATATATCACTACAGATCATTGATGGACCATTGGGCTATGGAGTCATAAACATTCCGCTCATTGAAGGCATTTAAGCTCCCTATCAGACAAAAGATTTGTATAATGATGAAGAGAAGAATAAGAGAATAACATAAAGTCGAATATTCACTTAGCAGAGATCCTCTCTACAAAGAGAATTTAGATGTGTCTGAACAGTAAACAATAATAAATAAGCAAGCTTACAGCAGATCCTCTACCGCATCATAAATCTATCAATCAAAGACAAATTTTAATCCTTAAAATCAGCAATACGTTCAAACAAGATGAAGAATAGAACAGAGAACATAGAAGACAAATCTGATGAAACAACTCATATGAGTCTTCAATAACAATACAATTTACAGCTACATGCCCCTCTGGCTTACAAACTGAAAGATGCAGTCATAAACATTTCTCAAAACCTCCTCCGGTCTTGGGCCGAACCACCCCTCTTTTCCATATCATTCATGTGATGTATTTATAATCAAAACCGTCCACCACTGCTAGGAGTGTGAGCTAGCCCTCGTCTTCTCTTATCTGTCATGTTCCTTCTGTCAAAAAGAAACTCTGGTTAGTATGGGCTTGCAGGAGAAACTGCCCTCTGTGGTACTTCGGGCTGATAGTTTTCTGTCACTTCGGTTAGACCCCCCATGCTTCTATTTAAGGGGAAAGTCGATTGTTCAACCACCAATCCTTCTTTCATTAACCAATTTCTCCTTGGGATCAGGATGAGGATTAACGCTTAGTTTGTTGCCACACACTGCTCTCGGATTGGACCCCATATAAGCACGTGATTGCGGAAGTTGCCAAGGGCAGTTTGGGTCCACACCGCTTCGACCCCCGCAATCCACCACCAACTGCCATGTACCTCTTTAGGTATACCATGGTTTCGATTGCGGGACCGCTCTAGAATTTTAACGTTCGAGCATGTTCTGTCCCCGCAATGAAGTGTGGTCGTTGATCTTGTCGCAATCCACGATCTGAGAATGCCTTGTTATTTTAGTGCCCCCACTAAATTTTATCCGCCTGCCAACTCCAGAATCCTTTTAACCACATTTAGAGATGGAGCTAATTTTGGCGCTTGGGAGCTTTGAATGTTGAGCAAGAATATCTCCCGGAGAACGATCTCTCGAATCTGACGTGGTTGTCTGACGTCATGTGCTGTCACAACTACTGATGGATGAGTGCCATGTGTCTTTGACACTTCGACACTTTGGGCTTTGGGGGTTCTGGATTGTGAAGCATGAATATCTTTCGGAGTGGTACGGGCCCAGAGTGACATGGCAGCCTGAAATGAATGTTATGCGTCCTTGGCGGATAAGTGCCATGTGTTGAATTAAAAAAACACCCGTGGAGTGGTAGGGCCTGAAGCGACATGTCATCCTGACGTCACTTCGGGACTTCGGGATGTTTGGATGGAAAACTCCCGAAGTAACTTTCATAAAAAAATTGTTGTTTTTTGTCAGTATTTGAAACAACTTCTTCAACATAAGCAGGGCTGCCAAAAACATATGTTTCAAGAACAGAAATATCCTCTGCATTTTCTTCATAAGAGCAGCAAACAAAATCTGCCTTCAATTTTGAAAAGCTAGGAAAAAACAGAGAGGAATCTTCCCTAGTTTTTTTAACTAACTTATCATTTATCTCAACTTCATAGTCAGGAGAAATATCTATTGATGTATATACTTGCTCTTAGACATCAAAATATTCAAAAGAGACATGTTGATCTTCATAAACATTAAAAACAACAGATACATCTAATATGATGCCAGATGTTTCTATGTTATTTCTATCATAATGAATATCATTCAACACCTCTTGATCTTCATTGCAAATGCTTTCTTCCACAATGAATGCTTCATCACAATTCTGGTTTTCGTGACTAACATAATCTTTATGGAGCAAAGAAAACTCATCACAACAGTTTTCATAAAGATACTCAGCTGAAAAATACTCTTTACAAAACAAATTGAAAGTTGCATGAAAGCTTGCCAAAGATTTGATGCTTGCAAAGGGAAGAGATCGACACCAATCACGAGCAATTCCCTCTAATGAATACCTGAAAAGCTTAATCAGAACATCTTCATGCACAATATGAAGTTGATGAATAAAATCATGAAAATTCAGCAAATGTACAGTTGGTACCTCCCACTCTTCTCTTCAAAATTTAGGAAGGCTACTTTCCCATTCATCTCTACTAGGCTCTGGATTAGGGAAACCAACTATTTTTGAAAAATCACAGAAAACATACCTTTGAGCTAAAATCTTGTCCATTTCAAACCAGTGGAGTCGCCAATAGATTTCGGAACAATGGAGTCGCCATGGTGAAAGATGAGCACTCAGATCAATGTGTCCAACTTTAGTTCATCATCTAAAACTAGATCTCTTCGTTGTCGTTCTCCGAGGGAAAATATCTTCACTTCCTTCCGCAACAAGGACGCCATTAATGTTAGCATTGAGAATCACCCTCAGACTGCAAGAGGAAAGCATACCTTTGAGCTAAAATCTTGTCCATTTCAAACCAGTGGAGTCGCCAATAGATTTCGGAACAATGGAGTCGCCATGGTGAAAGATGAGCACTCAGATCAATGTGTCCAACTTTAGTTCATCATCTAAAACTAGATCTCTTCGTTGTCGTTCTCCGAGGGAAAATATCTTCACTTCCTTCCGCAACAAGGACGCCATTAATGTTAGCATTGAGAATCACCCTCAGACTGCAAGAGGATAAGCCCAATACCCATCAAAATGTAAAAGATAAGTTTGGTTTGAGTAGGTAGGTTAACAAGACTTTAAAGAAAGAAAAAGACAACAGATATCACTGTAGTTCAGTGATGGACCATTGGGCTATGGAGTCATAAACAGTTCACTCATTGAAGGCATTTAAGCTCCGTATCAAACAAAAGATTTGTATAATGATGAAGAGAAGAATAAGAGAATAACATAGAGACGAATATTCACTTAGCAGAGATCCTCTCTGCAAATAGAATTTAGATTTTTCTAAACAGTAAACAATGATAAATAGGCAAGCTTACACAAGATCCTCTACCGCATTAATAATCTATCAATCAAAGACAAATTTTAATTCTTAAAATCAACAATATGTTCAAACAAGATGAAGAATAGAACAGAGATCATAGAAGACAAATCTGATGAAACAAGTCATATGAGTCTTCAATAACAATACAATTTACAGCTACATGCCCCTCCGACTTACAAACTGAAATATACAGTCATAAACATTTCTCAAAACCTCCTTCAGTCTTGGGTCGAACCCCCTCCCCTCTTTTCCATATCATTCATCTGATGTATTTATAATCAAAATCGTCCACCACTAGTAGGAGTGTGAGTTGGCCCTCGTCTTCTCTTGTCTGTCTTGTTCCTTCTAGTAGAAGGAAACTCTGGTCAGTATGGGCTTGCAGGGGAAACTGTCCTATGTGGTACTTCGTGTTGACAATTTTTTGTCTCTTCGACCGGACCCCCCATGCTTCTATTTAAGGGGGAAGTCAATTGTTCAACCACCAATCCTTCTTTCATTAACTGATTTCTCCTTGGGATTAGGATGAGCCTTAACGCCTAGTTTGTTGCCACACGTTGCTCTCGGATTGGACCCCATATAAGCACGTGATTGCAGAAGTTGCCAAGGGCGGTTTGGGTCCACATCGCTTCGACCCCCACAATCCACCACCAACTGCCACGTACCTCTTTAGCTATACCATGGTTTTGATTGTGGGACTGCTCTAGAATTTTAACGTTCGAGCATGTTTTGTCCCCACAATGAAGTGTGGCCGTTGATCTTGTCGCAATTCGCGATCTGGGAATGCCTTGTTATTTTAGCATCCCCGCTAAATTTTATCCGCTTTCCAACTCCAAAATCCTTTTAACCACGTTTAAAGATGGAGCCACTTTTGGCACTTGGGAGCTTTGAATGCTGAGCAAGAATATCTCTCGAAGGATGATCTCTCGAATCTGACGTGGTGGTTTGATGTCATGTGTTGTCACAACCACTGATGGATGGGTGCCATTTGTCTTCGACACTTCAACACTTCGGGCTTCGAGAGTTTTGGATTGTGAAGCATGAATATCTTCCGGAATGGTACGGGCCCAGAGTCACGTGGAAGCCTGAAATGAATGCTATGCATCCTCGTCGGATAAGTGCCATGTGTTGAATTGAAAAAACATCCTTGGAGTAGTAAGGCCTGAAGCGACATGTCTACCTGATGTCACTTCAGGACTTCGACTCTTCGGGACTTCAAGATGTTTGGATGGAAAACTCTCGAAGTAACTTTCTCCCGGTTGACATGGCAACTTCTCGTTACTTCGGGACTTCGGGCTTCGGGAGCTTTTGAACGTGAGCATGAATATCTCCCAAAGTGACTTTCTTTCGGTTGACGTGGCAACCTCTCGTTACTTTGACACTTCGGGCTTCGGGATTTTGAACGCAAGCATGAATATCTCCCGAAGTCACTTTCCTCCGGTTGACGTGGCAGCCTCTCACTACTTCGACACTTCGGGCTTCAGGAGATTTTGAACACGGGCATGAATATCTCTCGAAGTGACTTTCTCTCGGTTGATGTGGCAACCTCTCGTCACTTCGGGACTTCGGCACTTCGGTACTTCTGTCTAGTCGTTAATCCTTGCGCGATTTTTGAAACTCTGAATGCACGAGAGCCATTAATTTGAACTGCACATGGGATCTCCGCCGTTGAAAACTGAACCCACTTGTTTTCTTGTGTTTCAAGCCCGAAATGGACTGCTCTGAATGCTGCATTTTGCTCATAGTTTTTCCTTGTTCATACAACATACTTGATCGACCTGACTTTATCAACCAAAAACAAGAAAAAATTATAGGAAGGTATGCGGAAAAGAGAGAGACAGGGCAAAGGTGTAGACCTAGGTTTTAACAATAACTACATATGACCCATGACAACTTTATGTGCTAA
>CBVK0100357147.1:0-12880 GCA_900067695.1 Picea abies
CCCCAAAAATGGAAGAAATCTGCTAATATTAGGCATAATTAATTAGAAAAAAACCAAATGCTGTTGTAAAAACCCACTTTTGACTATAGAATAGGCGCTAGGCCCCCAAATGGTGGGCGCGGCCCCCCTTTAATCGGTCATATGGAGCTATTTTGGGCCTAGTGCGAGCCCATAGGCTACGCGCTAGCCCCCCTTCTCGCGCTGACTCCTTGATTCGTGGTCATATGGGTACGTTGGTGCGTTGGCATAAACCATGGGCCAACGGTTATAATAAACCCGCGCCCAAACTCCCACCCCTGGTCACAAGTCCATGGTCGCATAGTATGTGTTTTGTGCCGACCTGTGGCTAAAGTTACAACTGCCCGTGGTTTTATGTGCTATGGTTCATGTATAGTGTTCGGTGCCGAGGGCTGGGGCTATGCCCCGGCCCTTTTTCCCGGCGGTCAAAAAAACATTTAAATTCAAATGTAAAATATGTCGTTGCCATAACAAGTTCTACCGGCGAGGCGGGTGGCTAGCCCAGCCCTGCCAGTCCTTTCGGTCACCAAAGGTCACGGGTTCAATCCCCGGCGCAACCAAACAACTTTTACATTGCAACCAACGAACCAATAATGTAGCGCCACGTGGAAGCCCGTGACTGGGCCACGTGGCGCTTTAAAAACCAACCACAACATGACACGTGTCGCGTGCTGATTGGCCCACGTTTGCCGCCACGTCGAATTCCGTACTGACACCTGTCAACTGCCGCGTCAGCATGCCATGTCATCCGATGACGTCAGGTTGCCACGTGTCACCCTGTGAGTGGTGACACGTGTCACCTCCATACTGGTCCAACCGTACCTCCAAACGGCCAAATCCACCTGACACGTGTCGCGTCCTAGTGATGCCACGTGTCCTCTGTACGGTCTGCCACGTGTCACCTTCTAGAGCCACCACGTCAGCTGTACGGCCCTGCCACGTCAACTGTACGGCTCTGACACGTGGACTGTACGGACTGTACAACCATCCCCTTTTTTGCCTGTTTGACTTTTCGGACAGAACGCGATATCTTCTCCATACGGACTCTGTTTGACGAAGTAAATATACCACCAGAATCAGGAAGACGAGACAGACGCAATGGCATAGGTTTCGTCGCATTATGAGCACTTTCATTTTTGAGCATTTTTAAGCCCTATCAGGCTTCTGGATCCGTTTTCGGATCAAGTAAGCACTCTGTTGGATAATTCTTTTCTTTTGTGGAGGTGATAAGTGAGATGGTAATCTTCCTGTAGCTAAGTAATTTGCTATATCTGCAAACCAAAGGGTCTTGACAGCTACTGCAAACAAATGTTCATCCGGGAAGTTATCGTCCACTGGGGTATCAGTACTATCTTGGGGAATACGAGAAAGAAAATCTGCAACTACATTCTCTTTCCCTGGCCGATCAATGATGGTGATGTTGAATTCTTGAAGCAGCAAAAGCCATCGGGTGATTCTGCCAGTAGTGACTGGTTTGTTCATCAAGAATCTGATTGCAGAGTGGTCAGTGTGTACAAAAACCTCATATCCAGTAATGTAGTGACGAAATTTGTTGATGGAATGAACTACTGCTAAAAATTCTTTCTCTGTTACGGTGTAGTTCAATTCAGGGGGGGTCAAGTTCTTGCTGGTAAAGTAGATTTGCATAATTCTGTTGGTTCTCCTTTTTCCCAAGCACTCCTCCTAAAGCAATGTCTGAGGCATCAGTTGAGATGTGGAAAGGAAGGGACCAATTTGCCCCTCTAAGGACAGGTGCCATAGACAATTTTTCTTTTAAATCCTCAAAAGCACTCTGACAATGATCATCCCAACAGAATTCTGTATCCTTCGTCAACAGTTTAAACATGGGGCTGGCTACTTTTGTGAAGTTTTCAGTAAATCGTCGGTAATAACCAGCATGCCCCAAAAAGCTTCTCACATCTTTCTGGGTTTTTGGAGAGGGAAGATTAACTATCACCTCAATTTTGGCTGGGTCTACCTTGATTCCTTCAACAGACAGATGGTGACCCAACACAATCCCTTTTTGATTCCTTCAACAGATAGATGGTGACCCAACACAATCCCTTCAGTTAAGAGAATTTTTCATTTTTCATGGCTGAGGGATAGATTTGATTCTTGGCAGCGAATCAGGACTTTCTCCAGGTTACTCAAGGCTTCGTCGAAGGTGTTACCATAGACAGTAAAATCATCCATGTAAACCTCCACACAGTCATGAATCAAGTCAGCAAAGACACCAAGGAAAACTCTTTGAAATGTTGTAGGAGAGTTACATAATCCAAAAGGCAACACTTTATAGTCATAAGTGCCCCACGAACATGTGAATGTTGTCTTGTCCTGGTCTTCAAGAGCAATCTGAATTTGGTTGTACCCACTATATCCATCCAGGAAAGAAAAATATCTTTTTCCAGCCAAGGTATCCAAAACCTGGTCTATGAAGGGTAAAGGAAAATAGTCTTTCAGGGTTGCCTTGTTCAGCTCCCTAAAGTCTACACACATCCTCCATTTTCCTGCTAATTTCTTGGGTACCACAACAAGAGGTGAAACCCACTTACTGTCAGAAATTGGATAAATGAATCCAACATTTAGCAGTTTCTGTAATTCCTCTTTTACAAAGTCTTTCAGGATTGGATTCATGTGTCTCTATGGCTGTCTTACTGGGGTTATCCCTGGTTGGATGTAGATGTGGTGAATGCAGATGTCAGGGTGTATTCCCTTCATATCAGTGTATTCCCAAGCAAAATCCCCCGATTGTTCTTTCAAGAGATTTGTCAATTGTTCCTGTTGATTGGTACTCAATTCAGAGTTGATGTATAGACATCTACCTGGACTAAGTTCTACCGAAATGGTATATGGCCCTGAGTGTTCAGAAATAGTGAAAACCATAGATGGTGAAAATTAAGAAAATAGCTCACTTCGTTCCTGAAAATCCTCTCTGAAAATCTGATCATATTGCAGATAAGTCTGTGGAAACTCAACATTTTCTGTTACAGAAAGAAACTGACTTAAAATGTCATCCTCGGTAGGTTCTTGCAGTGCATGGATATCATCAATAGAGAATAAAGGTTCCTCATCCTCATTCTCAAAATAGGGGCACTTCAACCAGCATAATTCTTTTGTAACAGGCCGGGCAGGTGGAAACAGAGTAAGTTTCTGTGAAGAAATACCATTTGAGATAAACATATCTCCACCACGACATCCTATGAAAGCGTTGGCGGTGGCCAACCAGGGTCTCCCTATAATGATTGGATGGCCTTTTGTGGGGTCCTTTGAATGAATTATCATGAAGTCCACAGGATACTCCCACGAAGCTAAAGTCACAAGGATGTCATCCAGAACTCCAGCAGGTTTTATAGTGGTTCTGTCAGCCAGTTCAAGTACTGTAGGAGTAGGGCGCAGAAATTGATTTAATTGTAATAGTTCCACTGTGTTGCTGGTCATTATATTAATGGATGCACCTAAATCAACTAAAATATTACCAATAGATACATTATTGATGGTCACTGAAACTATTGGGTTCCCTGGGTTGGCATACTTTACAATTTTAGGTGTTTCAGAAATATAATTTGATAGCTGTCCTACTAGATGTATTGTGGGTGGATCTTTCTGTTTTTGACCTAGTTTCTTGATGCAGAGTTCTTTGATGGTTTTGGAATAGATGGGAACATCTTTGATTGCCTGTAACAATGGAATCTTAACACAGAAATTTCTCAGTTCAGTCATAATGTCAAACTCAGATTGTATAATTGGTTTTTCAATGAGCAGCCTCTCAGGAAAAGGAGGCTTTTTGGGGACCTGAGGTTGTGTGTTATGCTGTGATTCAGATTGTTTCTATTTTGGAATGATAACATCCTATAGGGGTATCTCACCTGATAAACTAGCCTATATTCTAACCTAGCTTCCTATGACAGTGAACCCAGATTAGACTGTTGGGTTAAGAAATTACTCTATCCTGGGGCTATCTGACCAAGATTAGACAGTCTAGCCAGATTTATTCACTAATCTAACCTAGACACTTTGGATAAGATTAAACTGTTTAGCCAAACTCATTCACTACCCTATCAACAACAATTTAAAAAGAACTTGACCATGCTTGAAAGGTATGGACCAACTTACTATTATTGCATGGGGCTTTTATTGCAATTCTTTTATGCCCTCTTTTCTTTTCTTTTTCTTTTTTCTTTTCTTTTCTTTTCTTTTTCTTTTTTTCTCTTTTCTTTCTTTTTCTTTCTCTTTTTCTTTTTTCAAATTATTTGCAGACTAAAAAATCATTTGTCAACAAAAACACTAGAGACAAAAAATATCCCAGTCACCAGTTGATCCTATAACTTATAGGGTGATAACACATAATATCCCTCCAATTCCCCCATGCACAAGAAGTTGAGTAAGAGATGAAAATGTTAAACATGCTGCCAAATCACCAAGTAAGGTTAAAAGGCAGAATGAAAAAAATAAATATGATGTAGATGCAAGGTTGTGTCATGCACGAAAGTAGAAATATGAAAGATTTGTCAATGAAGAAATTATTTCTTCTGTATTTATTGGCATCTGTATGTGTTTGTTTTTTTAATAATATAATTTTATTATTATTGTCTAAATTCCTTGAAACTCTTTTTCGTATTCAGTTTCTATGTTTGATCAAGTCAATGATGATTCAAAGAAAAAATTCATGAAAAAATGAATTGTTGGGATCAAAGTGTTGGCATATTTTACAGGAGAGTGTGCTTGTCATTGATGGCAAGAACAACAACGTCGATGGCAAACAGAAAAAGCATAAGATCAGGAGGAGAAGTGAATAGTATGGAGAGATCAAAGCTTAGAAGGGAAAGCACAGTACTGAAATGTGATTAGGGAAAAACGGTTGAGAATTTGATTATCCGAATACGCGTCATCCGTCATATCAAATTAAGTGGGAGGATAGGATAAGTGAGGTAAACGATATGAGATATTAACTATGCTAATTTCTGTCAGTCCTCAAATCTTTCTAAGTGGAAGGATAAGATAAGCAGTGCAAAACAATTGAGAATTCGATCACTCGAATATCTGTCATTCGTCGGATCACCTTAAGTGGAAGGACGGGATAAGAAAGGGCTAAGATCTAAGATCTCAATCACTCGAATTCCCATCAATCCTCAGATTGAATTAAATGAAAGGATAGGATAAACAAAGATGGAGAGTCATTGGATTTAATCCAAGGCAAAGTTGCATCACACATAGATCGATCCGTTTACCTAAGCTCTTGATCAAACGAAAATCATTTGTTTCAGGTCTAAAGATGTGAGGAGGTTACGCTCCGAAAAAATCTCACTTTAAGATTTTTTAGTTTGAGATTTGAAATACCCAAAGACCGGAGAGCCAAAATAAATCCTCGACCATCAGATCATCTAAAGTAAATATCATTCGTCAGATCATCTAAAGAACATCTCAAGAATCATATTGTCCCAAGAGAATCTAGGTCGTCTGATCCAGAGCATCAGTTTGAGTTTTGAAATTCTTGAAGCCCGGAGACATGGAGAGCCGAAATAAATCCTCGACTATCAGATCATTTGAAGTAAATCTCAGTTGTCAGATCATCCGAAGAAGATCTCAAGCGTCATATCATCCGAAGTGAATCTGAGTCGTTTGATCCAGAAAAGACATGTTGACCATAAGATCATCCGAAGTAAATCTCAATTGCCAGATCGTCCGAAGAAGATATCAAGCGTCAGATCACCCAAAGTTAATCTGGGTCATCTGATCCAGAAAAGACATGGCATAATCCTATGGACTCCGGGTAAAGACCTGAAGTAATCCTCAACCGTTCGAAGGTGTCCACTTACCTGCACTTACCTGTGAAGTCAAGTCTCTACCCCCTAATGGGGTTTTAGGAGGTGTCCACTAACCGGTAATGGATGTCTTCTTCCTTCCAACGTGGATAAATAGTAGGCATCATTGACTGACTCACTTCCGACTTTGAAGGGTCCAGGCCAAAATTGTACACTCCCTTTGACATTAGTAGGCTCTCACTTCTTTGTATCCCACATCCAGACCGTATCTCCCTCTTGGTAATATTTTTTCTTAAATTTGGTTGTTTCTTGTATGACTCTAGTATATTGTCTTGAGGGAGGAGGGTGGGATTCTGCTATGAAGACTTCCTGCTGGGATGGTCAGATTAGTATGTCATCTTCTTCTTTCTTTAATAAATTGATAGTCCCAAATTATTTTCCCTTATATTTTCCTAGGAGTTGTTGATACTCTTCCTTCTTTGGACATTGTATTTGATCAAAGTCTTCCTCTGAAGTGAAAGGAAAATCATGAGAGGAAAATACATGAAGACTTTCTTTGATTGGTTCATGTGTTTCTCTAGTTCCAATATCATCAGCAATTTCCTGCACATGGACCTTGGTCATTGGAAAATTTGAGAGGCGTCTTATTGTTCCATCACTCATAGGCACATTAATATAAGTGAGATCCATGTCTAAAGTGCCTCCCAACATTGCAGCAAACTTCCTAGACAATAGCATTCCCCATACATCCGGGACATCCACTACCACAATATCCATGTGGATCACTCTCTTGAGGTATCTTCCAAGAAATAATTCAGCATTCTCAACTCTCCCATGAGTAGGTATGGACCTCGATTCAAAACCGCACACATTCTTGTAAGGCCATGTGACCTTTAGGCCAAATTTTTGCATGACCTTCAAAGACATCATGTTAGCACATGCCCCTAAATCAAGCATAAAATTGTTAAGGAATTTGTTATTAATCAACAAGGTCATGAAGAAAGGTTTATTTCCATCATATTGAACCCTAAAGTTATCTTCTTGTAACATTATAGGAGGGTCCATTGGTCCATATGAACTTTTGAAAAAAAAATTGAACCTTTCCTTTACAAATGGGACTTTGATGACTTCCCTTAATGGAATGATCATGTGCATTTTTACCAGTGCACCTTCAAAATCAAAGTTCAAATCCACTTTGTGAGTCTTGGGAGGATTCTTAGGAAGAATTATGTTCATAGGTGGAGGTCTTGTCTCTGAAATTGCAAGACCAGTAGAGAGAGGTTGGTTCATTCTTTTTTTCCTAATATATACTTGGAATTCTTACTTCTTCAAATTTTCTTTTGACTCTTGGTCAATTTTATTTATCACCTCCATCCTAGACTTCGTGATTGCTTCCTTTATGCCTTATTGATCTTCTTCAAGTGTGACATTAAGGAAATATTAAGGACTTTCAATGGTATGGTTAACAATGTTTACCTGGTCATGATCACCATTGTTGAAAGGACACTCATGCTCCCAATCTAGATCTCTTCATTGTAAACACCAAGGGTTTTCATCTACTACATTTGCAGGGGATAAAGTATTGGGAACCTCTTGATCATTCTTTGGTCTAAAAACTTCATTCACTTTCTGAAATTGCCCTTTGTAAGGAACCCTAGGAGCTTGTTGTTGAGTTCTTTTTAGATTGGCAATCCTATTCATCATTAGTTCTTGGGTTTTAACCATGCCATCTATAGTAGTTGTAGCTTTGCCAAGCTAGTGCTAATGTCTAAGGTGGGTTCAACATTGTGGACTATCTTAGGTTTAGCATCCATTCTGACTCTTGGGGCTGAGAAAGGCTCGACTCTAGATGACGATAGGTTGTCTTCAATTCTTGTAGCTACCTCTTGGGATTCTTGGATTGTTTTAGGGGCTTTATCTCCGAGGAGATATCCCAACTGTCATGTTAATGCTTTGTTATAAAGAAAGAGAAGGAAGCTATCATAAGGATGATGTCTCAATGGGATCTTCTGCATCAAATTTTCAAATTTATCATGAAATTATCTAACGGTTTCATTCTCTTGTTTCGTGAGGTTATCTAGCCTTATCAACAACATGTTGGGGTCTTCCTTAACACTCCATCATTTGAGTAATATTTCCTCCAATCTATGCATGGTTTTAATACTAGCGTCGAGGAGACCATTGTACCAACATCTAGCACCATCATGGAGGGGAGCAGAGAATAATTTCATATCCAGATTCTTAGCATCATCACTGATGGGATGAAGCTAAAAGAAGGCCCAAAAATTACTCATATGATCCTCGGAACTGACTACATCATTACCAATGAATTTAGGTAACCATTTATCATACTTAGGGGCATTTTCCAAGGGTATCCTGGCATACTTGTCATGTCTAATCATTTGAAGAGCTTGGATGACCATTTCTTCTGGTTATTAGCTTGGTTTGGATTAACACTTTGAGTTCCTGCGTTAGACATTGTGTTGAAAGGAAGATTGCCTCCAAATAATGATTTTACTATAGAATAATTTCAAGGAGATTTTCTTATAAAGGACTTGGGAGGGTTGGTATACCTCCCTGAGGTTTGTGGAGTCGATAGATAAATTTATTGAAAATATGAAATGGATGAGTGGATCACCCTCAGTGGAGTCGCCAGGTAAGATTTGTAAAGTAAAAGGATTTTGAGGAAAGGCTTACTGAAAAGTGTCATCTTTGAGGATAATTGATTGAGTGTTCCCCAGCAACGACACCAAAATGTTATCATGCAATTTGTACTTTCCCAAAATCCAAAGGCAAGTGAACAATAAATTGGCGTAACAGGAGGTTGTCCTATCACTGTCACCTAAACAAGACACCTCTTTCTATTTAGGTGTATCACCCCAGGGAAGACGTCCCTAGTGACCTGGGGGTTTGAGAAGGCTAAGGTAATAGTATCAAAAGGTTATACCCCTCTCACAAGTCACTCTAATCATAAATTCGCAATGGTTTTAATAAGATGAAGCAAATATTTTATTAAGTGTACCTACCAAGAACAAGACAACAAGAAAAACACTATTTGCAAGTACCAATTGATGTTAGTGCTTCATAAAACCATGGAATTTGAATAAAAAGAATAAGCTTATATAAAGGATGAAGCAACAGAAATATTTATAACAACAATGTATATGCAGTAATAGCTTCACAATTATGCCTTAATAAAGCTTCAATAATGACCAAAAATGATAACCTAAAATTGGCAATATGCTAGTATTTCTCAGAAGCAATGAAGGCAATGTTAAATCAGCTTTAACACTTTCTTTTAAGATGCTTTTACTGCTTTCATAGATGGTTTTAGCTATATTTTGCAACAACAAAAGGATAGTTGTAAGTTAGTCTACTCTAAGGTTAGAAGTGGTTAGTAAAGACCTTGAAGTAGATGGTTTAAAGGTTGTTTTCATCAATCAATCAATTGTAAGCTATGAACTACTGCCTTTAGGGTAAATGTAGTCACTTTTTCAGTAGCAATTCTTATGGGAAA
Source organism: Picea abies (assembly GCA_900067695.1). Taxonomy (NCBI): domain Eukaryota; kingdom Viridiplantae; phylum Streptophyta; class Pinopsida; order Pinales; family Pinaceae; genus Picea; species Picea abies. The sequence goes on from CBVK0100357147.1 coordinate 9,298, forward strand.
AAAATGATAATGGGTGAGCTAAAGACAAGAGGGAGGATGGTTGAGGTGTTAGTAACCTAACACCTCAATCATCCAAAACCATAGGAGGAAAAAATTACTAGGAGGTAGGTAATCCTAGGCCCTAGTGTTTTTACTTCTTCTTTAGGTCAAGCTTGAAATAAAATGAAATATTAATGAAGCAATAGTAATAGAGTGCTACTAAGGTAGGGCTCTAGTATATGCTTCAATGGAGGTGTCTTCTAACAAAATCAACTAGGTGGAGAGATATTAAGAGAAGGACAATAAAATGTGATTTTATCCTAGGGTTTCACACTAGCAATTTCATAATCTTATAAATGAAAACTAAAAGATACCATAACCATTCAAAGAAAGAAGGATCGCATATTTCTATTTACATTCACCAAGAATAATCTAGTCAGAGGCCCTAGTTGAAGACTTTCCACCATGAAAATGCAAAAATTCACCAATAAAATCTCCCTCCAAGAGTTGTGCACCACTTAGTTAAGCCAATAATCCTTAAAGGAGGCCGAATTTCAGACCTCACACTTCTGTGAGTGAAATATGATGAATACAAATGAGAGTTTGATATCTTATTTATACAATACAAATGACCTTTAATTACATTTTAGGTCAAAAAAGGCCAACATGGTGAGTTTACATGAAAAATCTAGTTTTACATAAAATTGAAAAATAAAACCGTAAATTCATATTTTTAGGGTGACGTCATGCCCCTCCTAGGGTGACATTGGCCTCCCTCTTGGAAAACTAGGCCTCCAAAGTGAAACGTTGGGGCTCAAAACCCCTAAGGAAATATCACACGTGCAGACCAAAGTTGTCCTCATGTTGAATACCTCAATTGGATGACATCAAGGATATTAATGATAACATCAAGGGCCTTCACGAGACAACGTCATAGTGGCAGGGAAAGACCCCCCTAGGTCTAGGCTTGCCAAAGAGACTCTAGTGGAATGTCCTCCCTTTTATCTGGTGCAAGCCTCTGGTATCCCTCTGCCCCTGGCTGGGGTTTTAGTATCCATTTGGTGGGATTTTATCCCTATGGAGGTCCGAGCTAATCATCTCCCCATATGTACTTGTTCATCTGGTATGTTTCTGTAGAAACAATAAGTACACCTCCCATGGGATCATAATTCACAGGGATCATAGCAATGTTAATCAAATCTAATAATCAAGTTACCCAAACATGTGCATAAAACCCCCCTTTTCCCAGACAAGTGCTCAAAGACATTATGTTATTATACAATCCAGGTTTGGAGAGGGTTTCAGGACGTCCTATTGGGATAATTCTCCTTAGGTGTGGTTTTTTCCCATGTGAAGTCAAATCTAGGTCATGTAAATGCATGAGATGTTGTGGTGGATGTTTGGACAAGGGGTGCAGTGATAACAGGGAAATGTAGGTCTTACCTATGGGTGCCTCTGTAGAGGGTGAGTTGCACCTTGTCATGGATGAAATTGTTTCCTATCCCATTCAATTCCTTCTTACTCTTTGTCTTATTGATTTTTCTATCAAGAGAATAGATGGAGGATACTACCCTAGCATGGTGACCAGTGGTGACAGCATTACCCACAAGCATTTCACAGAGATGAGAAAGTTGGATTGTGATGAGACCCCCTTTCTCTTGGGTACGCCACCAAGAGCCACTACCATGGCATGGTGACCATATGAATAGTAGTGCCATATCGCTACATCCCCATGGACCTAATAGGTTGACTCATGATGATACTCCTTATCCGCCAACTTGAGTTTTATTCTATTTTATGGTTCTGTTATAACCCTAATTTTCACCATACATGCTTACCTGGCATTAGGCCATCTCATATCCCTTCTTTGCCAAAGCACTACTGAAAAAATCTTTTTAAAAACCTCTTTTATAAAGGCTCAAGAGCCCTACTCCATTACTGCATGCATGTACATGCTCGCTGACCTAAAACAACTCACGTGTACCTACAAAAGCACAAAAAAAGGAAAGTTGCCGATGGAACACACAGCTTTGGGTGAGTTAATTGAATCTTTCGGCCATGCATGGACGAGGGTTCATCCAAATGCCTAGCTTCTTCGAGCCTATAAAAGAAGGGTTAGGGGTCCTATTTGGAAGAGGAGAATAAGAGTAAAGAAACTCTACCCAATTGCACATTCCCATTGTCCCAACCCTTTAGCCATCCTTGTGCAAAGAGAGATACAAAGAAAAGAAGTTGGAGGACATTTGAAGAGGAGCCCAGGATCAGGTTCACAGAGTAATGGCCGGTCTCGACATTGTAAGTTGATTCATTTCTTTTCCCGTCCCACTATATAAGTTCTTCATAGTTTAGTGAATATATGTTTGAATCTCTAACCCATTAATCTGTAGAACAAATGCATGTAGAGTTTGTTGCTTGTTTTGTATGCAGTTCAGTCTTGGGAGGATAGTTGCTAGCAAGCGATCAAGCATGTAGAAGGATCGACATCGAACATATGGAACAAGGTATGTTCGTTTAACCATGTATTTGCTTAAAAGAAATGGGGATTAGGCCTGGGACGAAGGTAGAAAGTAGGATTCTTTTGGTCTTATCTGCATGCATAATATAACCCTAAGTGCTAGTCCGTAGGGGGATTTCTGACCACAATAGAATTAGCGACCATACTGGGGAATTCTCTAGGGTTCTTGGGAATATTTTTGAGTATTTTTAAAAGACTGGTTTTCTTTCCTGTTTTTTGAAGTTTTTGCAAATTCTGAGCTAATAGAGATTCTAGTCTTCCATACTAGCTATCTATGTTTCTTTGCATGACTGTGTTTTTTCAAGACCCACAGAGGTACACGTGGCCTGCATAAGGTATGCACACGTGTACCCACTCCCTACTTTCTTACAGCCCGCGTGTACCTGCGCCCTACTTTCTTACAGCCCGTGTGTAAACGCTAGCTGAAGAAGTAACAATAGCGTGTATGATTCTAGAAAATTTTTGAGGCAGTCATCCTCTTCCCTGTCAGAATCAATCATTCTTAGGGATTTTCTGGAACTCTTTCTAGTCTTGGTTGTTTTCAATCTATAGCTTAGGGTTCATCTTAGATTGGTTTGTTTTACGAATTTTTCCTTACATTGTTTTCTTTTTTTTGTTAAAAAAAGTGTCTAAGCCTTCAAGAGACCCTAGTTTTCAGTATCAGTGGTCTCTTCCTAGTTTGGATTGTTTGTTTTTATTTTTGTTTCAGAGTTTTAGAGATACACGTGGCCTGTATAAGGTCATCATGCGTGTACATGCCCTCTGGCTCTACACAACTTGCTGTTGAATTGTCAGTAGTGTTCTTGTGAAGGATAGTTTTTGTTGAGGGTGAGGAAGTCATCCTTTCCCTTGACAAGAGTTATACCTCTCATGTTTTTGAATCTCTGTCCTAGCAGTTAGTAGATTAGGTTTTATCTCAGCCATAGCTTTCTTTTTTCATTTAATAAAATTTCATTAAAATTTTCTTTAGGGTTTTTAGACAAGTGTGAGAGTCCCCCCGAGGTGTAGGACAGTCGGTGATGGAGTGTGTTGTTAAGCCACTCCGTGATGTTAAAGTCACTGGTTTGAAACCTACGGGGACAAAAAATC